>JADKLZ010000687.1:3033795-3044840 GCA_021533235.1 Biomphalaria straminea
TAGCTTTCTTAAAACCTGGCTATCTTAAAACATGGTTATCTTAAAATATATTTCATAAACTGGCTATTTTAACGCCTACCTATCTTAGCATCTTAACAGATGACTATATTAAAGCGTGTGTTAACAGCTAACTCATCACCTTGCTGTATTAAAATTTGATAATTTTATAAATGGCTATCTTAAAAGTTGACTGGCTTATCATTAGGCTTATCGTAAAACCTGACAATTTTATAAACTAGCTATCTTAACAGCTGACGAGCTTATCATCTGGCAATATTAAGACCGACAATTTAACAAACTGTCAATCTTGACTTCTAACTCAACACCTGACTAATATCTTAGAAATTGATTATATTTTATGTAATCAAATAAGCGCTTTGCCAGTAAATTTACATGACATAATAATATTTGTATTCACATATATAGAGTGAAGATTATTATTTCTTTTTACTTTTAAACACCATTGTTGAAGAAATCTGGCCAGAAAACAGAACCAATGAGAATTCGTGAGTTTGTTTAGGAGATGGGCGAAGTCCATGTTGCTGTCACCAATATAGACCTAACCGTACATTCAATTACGCACAACTAATGGCGAAAGGATACAAACTGAGTTGATTAATGGGTTCAAATTTGAAGTTAATTGTTGAGTCAGAGAAGTCTGTCAGAAAAAAAATGTGTGTGATTTGATGGGATTTTATCTTATGTCTGATCCTATAAGGCGTTTTTTTTTTTCTTTTAATTGAAAAGCATTGACTCATCTTCTCCTTTCCGATTTAGCCTACTAAATGGCCTACTTCATTAGCCTTTGTCCTTCTTTCTAGATTTAGATAGGCCTATTTACATTGATTTATACACAGCGAAGTAATATTGCCAGAAACATTAACCAAATCTATTACATTAAGATAAAATATTTCAAAACCTAGTTTTCGGGCTATTTTTGTTGTCCAAACAATCTTCTCTTTTAATATTTGTAATAATAATTTTAAAAAAATTTGCAAATCTATCTGAGCATGTTTATTCGACTTAAACTCTGCTAAGTCTTTGGTTATCCTGATTCAAGCAACCGGTTCCATGGTCTAATGGCACTAAGGAAGAGAGAGCTCTTTATGAGTTTGACCTGGCATATGGAATAAAAAAATATGTCTTTATTTTTGTGTCTTTCTAAGTATTTTTTTACGATGTTTTTTTTTATTTATTTTTAAGCTATAGTTTAGTATTTAATGTATTATAGCTACTTCTACTTCTTAGTTTCTCAGCCCTGAAGTGTCTCTAGATTTAGTGATTTTACAAAAATGACTATTTGTTTGTTCTAAATCTCACGTCTCTATTTTGTGTATGTTCTATCTTCCTTTGTTTACTTGAGTAGAGGGGTGTTATCGACGCTTGTTGACTAGTAGAATCAAACTGCTGATAGCTGGTACACAACTAAACCGCTGTAGGCGTATTATACTTTAACTTTTAAAAACTTGAATGAACTTTAATATTCTTCTTTTCTTGTATTACAATGCAGACTAATTAAACTTGAAATGAACGTAGTAGAGTTTAGAAGTAATATAAGATGGTATTTTAAGTCAAATGTAACTCACTAAAACACGTCTTTGCCCTCTCTCATTCTGGAGTCGTCTGGCGTACCCAATGCAGCTTACGACAGTGTCGCTTAACTTGCATCATTTGCACCGCATAGCTGCCAACCAATCGTTTACTTCTCACCGTCACCATAGAAACACACACACTTCATACACACTTCATAACTTGGGGGTTCCAAACAGAGAATGCGTATTCTAATATCCCTAAAGTAATCGAAGTTTGCTATTTCCAAATGTCCAAATGTTCTCAATCTGTACCTATATGCTCTACTCTTGATTTTTTGAAAGCATAAATTAAAGGACAGCTGCACTGAACCTATTCCATATAGAGATAGACAGCATGTCAAAAACCAATGATGCTCAACACACGCATAGCTACATTGTCTGAATTTTGTTTGGCTCTTATGCTTTTATTTTTATCTAGCTCAAATAAAAATTTCGTAGCAGGTGTCCACCACCACCTAGCGTTTTTAAAACCAACTCAACTAGTGAAATCTGCCTATGTGGAGAGAAAGAAAGATAGCTGACCATGTCCTGTCTTCTTTATCAAGAGGCCCGAACAAGACACTGACCCTAAAACACCCCAATAGAAAGAAAACTATGTGGAGAGCTTCCTGATTTGGAAGCCACTGCACAGTTCATCTCATATATTGGTCTAGTCAACTTAACTCTCCAACATAATAATGAGAATGAGAACGAAGAAGAAAAACTAACTCAGTCGAAAGCTTATTATTATAAGCATTGACAGACAGAGACCATATGACATCCGAATGAGGCAGCCAGTAAACACTCTTAGATAGGTATCGGAGACACAAAAAGGGAAGCTACTGCTTTTGCAAAGACAGTGAACTTATCAACAAACTACTTTCAGATAATGACTTCCTTGGCAAAATAAGAAGATCACAAATGAAAATAATTAGCCACCCAAACAATTAAATGTTTGCTTTTTTTTTTGGACTTATAGAAACATATAAAAAAAATGTAGAAAAATATAACAAAGGAGACTCTTAGTTACCTTATCTATTGAGTTCTAGAGCGCTAAAAAGAAAAACGGGGGGAGTCCCGAGTCGATGGTATAGATGAAGTAATTATTTTCTTATATACAAATCAGTGTTACTAACTTATAAAAAAAGATTTTCGATGTGCATGTGTCATTAATCCATAACGTGGTCTGCGTTTTAAACTTCCCTGAGATAATCGCTTTAAAAACGCTTGCAAAAATATGAATATCAATTCAATTTGAACGTTTCAGAGATTCTTTCAGATATGAATATTGCATCCTTGCTTAAACCTCTATGGGAAAAAAAGGAAGTTTCAAACTCAGGACGATTGTGCCGACAGTCAACACGACATACCATCAAAATATTGAACGTGTTTTGTATTCACTCCAATAATTGCCTTACACTGTGGTGGTTGAGTGGTAAACTTCTTGGCATCCTAACAGAGTGTACTCAGGTTTGAAACTTGATGAAGACTGAATTTCGGGATTTTTAGGACGCCCCTGAGCCCAACCAACTTGAATGGGCATCTAAGATTAGTTGTGGAAATAAAAGAAGTTATGCTCGCCGTATGTTCCCTCTTTAAATTTTGGCTATAGAAACAATTTTTATGCAACATCTGCCCTCTAGAAAGCAAGGTCTTTAAGGAATACCTTATTTTTCCAAGTACGATTCAAAATTGGATTATTGTCATATGACCCAAAGCTATAGAGCGGAAAAAGTTATATTAAATACTTAATAATACAGAACTTATTGTGTATATAGGCCTATTTGAAGTAACAGGATTTAGATCTAGAAATAGTCTCAAAAAAATGCTGTCAAAAATGAAAAAAAAAAGAATACATTAACTAATTATCTTGACACATCAGAAGTTTTGGTAACTTCAGGATCCCAACCTTGACAGCCTGCAATGTGTGCAATGTAACGTTTTATCAAGTACTTGTTACTCAAGATGCAGCAGATAACAGTTTGCCTGAGTCCCAAGGCATTTATCGCTAACTTAAAAGCAAAACTAGTTATTTGGGACAGGGGCGTATCTAGGAATTTGCCATCATTTGAGGACCGTGGGGGGTGGATTGACCTTTTTGGGGGACCCTGCATTTTGCGTAAAATTTAATATTTAAAGTAAAAAAAAACACTAATTTGCCCCCTCAATTTGAGGCTCGGTGGGATTTTCAAGTTCCCCCCTCCTTCCCCACCCTACCTACGCCACTGGTTTTTGGGATGTGTTGCACTGTGTTAAACTTTACGAAATAGAATTGATGTATTAGCCAATCAATGTATAATGGGGATATGATCGCTCAGCGCTAGTGTTGAGTTTTAAGACGCGTGAATCCTGCATGAGAATTGAAGACAGAAGAGATAGAAATGTTGGGACTTTTTTTTTTACATCCACTTAGTGACGTCATTAAATAGTCCGTTTACAGTTTCCATGTATACAACAATTATATAGGCGGATTGATAAATTTCGTTAATTTCGGTTGCTACGTGTTATACGAGGCAATGATAAGAGATGCTGCAAACATTATCTGACACCTTTAACGAACATAAATGGGTCGGGGGAGGGGAAGAGAGTTTGGCGGCTGACCACTTCCTTCCAGTTACTGATTTATCAAGTAGCCATAGGTGTCTTATGGTGTCTCTGACCATCAAGTTGTCATCAGTGTCTCATAGTGTCTCTGACCATCAAGTTCTCGCATGTGTCTTGTGGTTAGTGTTCTGTATTGTCTCTGACCTTCCATTCAAGGATTTCTACACATTCGTTTGTCTGTGGATAACTGAGTAACTAAAATCTATAAACTGTTGGGTTATAAATGATTAATCTACGTTTGATTGGCAAGCTCCATAGAATCAATTAACATGTCGACTGAAACAAAAAAACAACTTATAAATTAGTTCCTTCAAAAAATAATTGGATATTTAGTCTATATATTAAGCATAATTAACAAAATAATAAAAATCCACCTTTTCAATAGTATTTTGTGCTAGACAAGTACAATGTCATTGACGCTGCCCCAGGACCGCAAGGGAATGAACTCCTGAATTTCTCCTTCCTTTAGTGACTATTAAAAAAAAAACTTAAATACCAGCAGTGACGAAGCTGATGCTGTTGCTAGTAGCTGATATCACTGGCGACACCTTGTCACCACAACGGCTAAAAAAAAAAACTAGTCTAAATAAACCATAATTATAAAGGTTAGAGAAAATCCCTTCAAACCGACTCAATGTTGTGTTTTGCGCCGTAGGAGTTCTGTCCAGTAACTGTACAACACTGTGGGGGCAATCATGATTATCAGATAATGTGTTATTGGGTCAGTCACGATACTGTGCCTGGATGTATGTCACATTCTAATCCACTCTGTATCACCAACTGATAATGTGGGCAGACTCATGTTGTAATCCTTGTGGCAGCTTTTCTAGTTAACATTGGCGGATCACTTATGAAAAGATGCAATACCGTGATCTCATTGGCCTATATTTTTTTTATTAAAGTAAGAAAGCTAACATCTATGTAGATATGTAAGCAAAATTCAGGGAACTAGATCTAGGGCCAATCTAAATATAATTTATGCGACATACCCCGGACATGCTACCCTGCCTTATAGTGGCGCCCGGGTGGAAACGATCGTAAGAGGAAACGATTAGGCTAAAGGGTAGCAAAACAAGTCTCCCGTGGAGGTGCCTAATGTGGTGCGAGAGCATCCTTATTGCACTGCACGGAGTTGTAAAAAAAAGCTCCGACAACATTGTCACAATCCAGGCGCTGTTCCTCAAGGGGCCGTTACATAAATGGCGTGACCTGCAAGGTTAGCCTGGTATAGAAAAGGAAAATGGCAGGGGTCTTAGTGTACGTGGCATCTTGCCGCGAGTCTGACCCACCCGCCCGACAGAACAGTGTACACTGTTCTCATTCAGGCAGTGAGAAGAAGAAGATGTGAAATACTGCAATCTTCATTAATCTTTGAACCCAAGACAAGCCTAATTATAATAATTGTGCCATTGATAGTTTGTGCTTCATGACAGATAGTGACATATGACAGACACGTCGGTATACTACAGCTAAGATAAAACTAAACAGCTATCCAATTGGACTAGTATATTGTTGTGTACATGTATAAATTGGATTAGATTTCGTTTTGACATTGAAAAATAAGCACTATAGTTATAGTTATCGAATAAAAAGCGTGCATAGAGAATCTGGTAGCAATTGATAAGCAATCTCTACTAGGCTTTGAACCTAGCCATGAAACCGATCAGCGATAGGCTTAACTCGTTGTCCTGTCACCCATATCTTCTAGCAAACATTCTTTTCAAATTTCATTCGGAGTATTTGATCACTTTTTTTTTGTTGCGAGACATAGGGAATACAATTCACTTGTTAGCTGGGGCATTAACTCTTTCTCTCCGTAATTATTGTCCTCGTTGCGATAGTATTATTCATTTTGCTCATTTGTGTTTCACTATCCTGTTACGATTAAACCCCATTAACATTTTATTTATTATAGCTTTTATATAGCGCTACTTTCATGCTTATAACATGCTCAGAGCGCTTTGGTCCAATCTCATTTGTGGACCCGTGGGAGGGAGGGGGTATCTAGGAGTTTGTTTTCCGTGCTCCCTTAGGGTAGTCGGGTGTCGAACCTCGAGCCCCCTTCATAGGTAGCCGAGCCAAGTTCAAGCGTACTTAGCCTCTCGACCACGCTTCCCACAACATTGTTGTTTGTTATCAGAAAATGTTGTATTTGGTATTGAATTATAGGAGAATGCATGCTCGTTTCACACCAGACAAATTTAAGTTTTCAAATCCAGAATCAATTGAGTTAAATGGGTGTCAAATCAACGTTGGTATCGTCAATTAGGAGAGTAATAGTACTTTTTATTTTCGTGCAGGATTAATTATTTTATAACTTAGGTTTTTTATTATTAGGTATTTAAACATTTTCTTAACTAACATTTGGTCATGTTATATTCTGCTAAGGCAGGTGTTCTCAGCCTGTGGGTCGCGACGCCCTTGGGGGTCGATTGACGATTTGCCAAGGGTCGCCAAAGACCACCGAAAAAAATGAATTGTTTTTATTTATTGTTCTATTGTTGTGTGTATTTGGGGGGGAGGTGGAAGTCCCCCCCGGGGGGGGGGTGTAAAAAGGGGTCGCCGAGCTTAAAAGGTTGAGAACCGCTGTAAGCACAGTTGCTGACCGTGATAAGTGGAGAGATCTACGCGAACTGCCACAGCACCTCTACTTGGGATCTTAAGGAACAGATGAGATATCAGTGAAGCACTGGCGGATCCAGGGGGGGAGGATCGTCCCCTCCCCTCCACTCGGCCGACCTCAGACGAATTCTAGTGTAGAATTCACACAATTTGTATACGAACTTATTACTTATGTTAATAATATTTCTAATTATTTATATTTCAACCTATTTTTAAATTATTTTGCCCCTTCTCTAGTGTTACCGATTTGGTGGGGTCGGGCGGGGGCGATGGCATCAATCCCCCCCCGCCAAATTAAACTTTCGAGTGGGGGGAGCGGTCCAATTTATTCGTTGAAATCACAGCTTGCTAACAGAATAAATTAAATATCTATATGTTTAAAACTTGTTATTGGTGTTTTAACCGATCTTTACATTATGTCGTTCCCATGTTGAGCGATTGGGGGGGGGGGGTCGAATACCTCTACTGCCCTTCCCACCTAAACCCTTTTTTGGGGGGGGCGGTCCTACTTTTATAAGGAAATTTGTGATGAAATTAGATGAATTAAAAGATAATTTTTATATTATGTCGCTCCCCTTCTGGTATCTTGGCCGATTCGGTGGGGTAAGGAGACGCGATTGCATCCACTGCCCTCTCCACTCTAGCCTCCTCTAGTTGATCACTTCTGTCAAGGCTCTTTTTCTTCTCCTCTGTACTTAGGGGTACTTCAGTGCTGATTACTAAATGTACTCAAGTACTAGGCGATACCGTAAGGACACATATGACGACAAAATAAGGATTAGGAATGCCGATTTACAAATATATAATAAGTTTATTATGTGCCAAATGAAATATCCAACATGCATTAAAATATAATAGATCAGTATCCCCTAGACTGCATAATAACTACACAGAAAAATAACTAGAGTCCACGCTTCAACTATAAAAGATAACGAAAGTCCAACTGTCCTGGACTAGGAACAAAACCACTCTGCCCTCTTTAATTTATTGCCAGTTACATTCCATTCAGAAAAACATCTCACCAAAATAAACAATCCAAAACAAAAAACAGTTTTGAAGACAAAAACCTGAATCCCCCCCCCTTCTCCTCAACAGTTAACAGGAGACACAGGCTGACCCGAACTCAGTCCTGACAACTTGTCTCAATTCCTTTCCCTACTTTTCCAGACTTAAGAGTTTCTTTCATTGTCCATCAATAAAAAAAAAGAGACAAGACACCTAATAATAAAAAAGAGACAAGACACCTAAAAAAAAGAGACAAGACACCTAATAAAAATAGAGACAAAACATGTTTAACGAAAGGTCAAAAATGCAGGACACCCGGTAAGGTTGATAGTTAGAGTTATTGCTGGTAATAAACTGCTGATACTTAAAGTGAACTTGTATAAGCTTAGATACATCTTGGAAACGGAATCAGTGGAACTATTTACTTCAGACTGATTTATAGTGGCAAAGTGCTGGTCCGAATATCCAGGATTTAAAGTGTCCTCGATGTGTTTGGAAATCTGTTGATACGTATGTTTCTTTATGTCAGCATTATTTTTGTTGTACTAAATTTAAACAGCTGTCCACTAGTTCCGTTAATTTATTGGATAAAACTACAGCTACATGTCTGGTTCTCTTCGTGTATAGCGCTACACGGCTACATCTTCGAAAACACTAAACTTATCACTACTTTGTTTTTATCTTTCTTCCTCCCTTCCTCATTCCCTTTTCTTTCCTCTCTCTTTCTCTTTTTTTTATCTTTCCCATGTCTCTATCTCCTTTTTTCTTTCTCTCTTCCATCTTTTCTCTCCTCTCTTGTCTCTTCCCTTCTCTTTTCCCTTTTTCTCTTTCTTTCTCAAACTCTAAATATTTCTCTTTTCCTTCTTCTCTCTTTTGTTCATTCTCTCTTGTTTCAGCAACTAGCTCCAATTCTATAGTTAAAATCACAGCTTAATTGCTCATACCCACAGAAGTTTTATATGTAATGTATTTATGATGTCCACTTGTCACTATAAGATGCACAGTAATATACACAATCAGATAGAGCCATTGTTTGTCTAATATATGCCTACATGCTGTCTGTGTCGGCTGTATGGAAGTTGATGGTGAACGGATGTGGCGAGGTGGGGGGGGGGGCATGTGACCCTTGACCACTGGGGTGGTAATTTGCATACGGGCGAAATGACTCTGGACCAAAAGAATGTTGTTGTTTTTTTGGCGGAACCAGGGAAAGGGATCGATGGTCTAGAGTCTAGAGGTTAAGTTCGCTTAGTTCGTTATCTCTAGGCTGTGTTGTCGTGTTGGACTGGTTTGAACCTTGTTTGGCGCAGTCCCTTATTTTGGGCGCATTTAAATCACAACTTTCTCTCATTTAAAAAATTGGCCTCTGGTGCTGCTGCTCATTTATGTTTAATAGGCCTAAATATATGTAGGCTATCACCATTTCCTTTTTCTTGTATCTCTCTCGGTCTCTTTTCTCCTGTCATTTATTTCTCTCTTTCTTACTCTTTATCTCTTGCTCTCGATCTATTCCTTTGTGTCCTCTTTATCTCTTTCTCTCGCTCTGTTTCTTTCTGTCATCTAGCTCTCTTTCTTCATATTTCTTTCTTTGCCTCGCCCTCTTTCCTCCTGTCCTTCTCTTTTTCTGTCTTTCTTTCTCTTTCTAGTTTACCTCTTTTCTCTTTGGTTATAAAGTTCATGTTTTCTTCCATCCAGTTGAGATTTTATATAATTATTGCTACTCTCTCTTTAAAGTTAACAGTATATTCGGCTTCGATAATACTAAGGCATTCACAGATAGATAAACACACCGAGGCCTAAATCATCTACAACTGTGAGGGGGGGAAACTCTTATCTCACACTTCGATCTATTCGGGAATGCTTTTGCGTCTTGGACGCTGACTGCAGAGCTAGAGAGGAGGATCCTAGCAATGGAATTGAGATGCTACAGAAGGATCCTAGGCATCACAATCAAAGACCGCATCACAAACCAAGACATTAGAAACAGGGTTACTGCAGCGTTCGGACCCCATGATGACCTGCTAACTAAAGTGAAAAAACGTAAGCTTAAAATCTATGGCCACATAACAAGATCTTCGGGGCTCGCAAAGACCTTCCTCCAGAAAACAGTACCAGAAAAAGAAGAAGAGGCAGACAGAGAAAGCGGTGGGAGGACAACATAAAAGAATGGACGGGCCAACCATTGAAAGAAGTTCTAAACAGGGCAAAGGATAGGGAGGAATGGAAAAAGACGGTCTACAGGTCTTGCTTGGTAACCCCAACGGTCCGCAGACTAAGGGATGGGTAAAGGTGACAGGTAACCTAATATAATGTATTTGTCACATATGCCATTCTAGGTTTATCTGTATATTTCATTTTTAGTAAGAACATGTATGCAAATATAAATCTGGGTTTCGGATTTACCCGGTACCTATTTATAGCTTGTCATCAGACATCATGTTTCAAAATCTATTGGTTAGTTTAAATATAAAGACATTTTAAAATAGCGGGCTAAAAGGGGACGCGCCAAGGTAGTCTATGCAGGAATGTTCTTGTGAGCGGATGTGTTTTAATAGCTCTGTATTTTTATAAAAAGATGCCTATGTTCTACTTTTCATCTTATTGAATCATTTCTTGTACATAGCTGTACTTATGTTAAGTTTGAATAAAGTTCCTGTATTCTGTTTCAACGAAGTATTATTCATTTTGAATCCTAGATCGTCTTTGTTCATATTATATAATTTAAGATAGAATCCCCGGCACCACAACAAACAACAGTTGTGACAGTATTCTAACCCTAAACCAAAATAATACATTAGAATTCCAGATGCGGCTGTGATGCTGATTTTAAACCTATCAATGTGACTACAAATTTATCTTTTACTTTAGGGAACAGTCCTAACCTGGAACCCCCAAAGAAAGAGGAAGAGGGGACGGCCCAGGAATACATGGCGCCGTGATTTGGAAGCAGATACCAAGCAGATGGGCAAGACGTCGGGGCAGTTGGAGAGATTCGCCCAGAACCGAGATTCCTGGATGAAGCTGGTTGGTGGCCTATCATAAGAAGAGACCACAGCAGAGACGAGATGAGATGATCAGGGAACAGTACCAGGAAAAAGAAAAGAGGCAGACAAGGCTATGGAACACAACATGAAAAAAAAATTATTGACCGACCTGTCATTTAAAGAACTAGATTCTACCCAAGGCAAAAGAAGACAGAGAGAAATAGGAAGACGGTCAAAAGATCACATGTGGTGCCCTAAA
>JADKLZ010000687.1:3068281-3080148 GCA_021533235.1 Biomphalaria straminea
TGTTCAATTGTTTTCCTAAATATTAAGTCTAACTTATTGGGATGTACAGATATATTATCATGAACAACTTTAGTTATACTACGCCAAACTAGACTTCTGTATTCTGAAACTATTATTATATTAAATATATGAGTCTTTTTACATTTTATAGGTAACTTGTTAAGAACAATAGCTAAGTTAAGATTAACATTACATTTACAATTTGCATTCAAAAGGTCTCTCATAGTACTTCTGGCATTCTCGAACATTTTACATTGTAAGAACAAATGATTTTCATTGTCCCCATTCTCTACATGACATAAGGCACATGTGTGTACCTTTCTCTTCTTAAATTTAATTGGGGTCATATTGTAAGTTAGCCTGTAGGCCACCTCCTTCGCTTTGGGTGTTATGTTTTTGTTGTGTAAGTGCGTGAATGTGTCTGTATATGTGTTGACTGTTATTCCTAGTTCTCTCCCCCACTTTATTCTGATTTTTAAATTTTCTTTGAGTTTGTTTCTAAGTGCTGTGTAGATGTCTTTGGATGTGTGGTGTATTAAATGTTCATTGTTTTGTAAATGTCTAGCTAGTGATCTGTAGAAAGGGTGAGTGTGTGTGCCGAAAAAATGGGGGTAGTTGTTTTGGATGGGAAGAATTTTGTTTAGCCTCAGGCCGAAATAGTACAAGGTTAAGGGGAATTTTTCGGGGGACCTAACTACTTTTCCTAAATATTTTAACCTTTGTACTTTTATTTTTGTATTTATGTCTTGTAGGCTAATCCCCCCGTCTTTTTTGTCTTGAATTAGTGTGTTGTGTTTTATGTTTGTGATTGTATTTCTGAAAATGTATTTCCTAATTATTTTGTTTATTTTGTCTATGAATTTGGGAGGTGGCTCTACAGCGTTGGTCAGGTAAAGGACTTTGGGTGTAATTAAGCTGTTGGTTAAAATGGCTCTGCCAAAAATGGTGGATGATGTGTGTCGAAATAATTGTAAAATGTTTTTTGTCTTGTCAATAATAGCATCCCATTGTTTCGTCACGTAGTGTGTCGGGTCTCTGGTCCACACGATGCCGCATATTTTTATTTCTGTCTCTATTCTAAACCCGTGAGTTTTGTTTGGGGGGACCTCCCACCTCCCCAGGAACATGATGGAAGATTTGGAAAAATTAATTTTGGACCCGCTCGCCTTCCCAAATAGTGTAAATTTTTCTATCATCTTTTTAACATCTTTTTCTGAGGTGGGAAACAGGGTGGTATCATCTGCATATGCTTTGATTTTAACTAAGGGGGTGGGGCCCGGGATTTTAATGCCTACTATTTCTGAGTCTAATCTTATACTTTCTAACAGGGGTTCCAGGCAGAGGGTGTATAGGAAGGGGGATAGGGGACACCCTTGCCTGACTGATCTTCTTATGGGGATTCTATCACTAAGTTTTTGGTTTATGATCAGTTGGCTTGCGGCATCTGTGTAGATTAATTTGATGTATTTCGTTAGTGTCTCGTCTATGTTAGTTTTGTGTAGTACTTTAAAAAGGTAGTCGTGGTCAATTCTGTCAAATGCTTTCTCTTGATCAACGGACATGAGGGCTGCCTTTAAGTCCTTGTCCTTGCAGTAATAAATAATGTCTCTTAAAAAGTGGTTTAGTTCGTCAATATTCTTGTCAGGGTTACTGCAGTATTGGTCTTGTCCTATTAGGAGTGGGATTATGGGTTTTAGTCTTAGGAAAATCATTTTGGTCATAAGTTTGTAGTCTGTGTTTAATAGGGAAATTGGTCTGAAGTCGCTAGGTGAGGTGTTATTTTCGGGTTTTTTGGGTAGTAGAGTAATGTATGCGAGGTTAAAGTCTTTTGGTGTCTGTCCTTTCCCTAACATGTCTGTGTATAGTTTTATCAGTAACGGTCCTATTTGGGGGAAGAAAGCTTTGTAAAATTCGTATGTTAAACCGTCGGGACCTGGGGATTTGTCGTTTTGGGTCATGTCTAGGGCAGCCCTCAGTTCCGCTAGAGTGAAGGGTCTGTCTGCGGTTTCTTTGTCTGCGTCTACTATTGTTTTAACATTGTTTAAGAAAAAATTCTGTGCGTCTGCTGCTGTCGGTTCTTTCTTGTATATTTCTCTAAAAAATTTGCAAAATATATCATTTATCCGTTTGTGGTCTTGTGTTTCTTCTCCGTCAGTGTCTTCTATTGTTGTAATTGTCCTGTCTTTCTGTACATTCTGTTCTGCCGATAAATATAGTTTGTTTGGTGATTCCGATAAACTTGGGTACTTGCATCTGATTTCTGCCCCTTTATATTTATACTTATATATGTCTTCTAACTGTCCTTGTAGTTCTATTTTGTCAATGTCGTTCGTTGTTGTTTGTAATCTGTCTCTAAGTCTTGTCTCTTCGTCTTTTAATTTTTTACTTTTAATCTTTGCTAAAACTATCACTTGTTGTTTAATGGACTCTTTGAGTACCGGCCACATTTGTATAATTTCCCCTTCGTTTCCTTTTTCTCCTATGCAATTCTGGATCGTGTCTGCGATAGATTTTTGGATTTGCGGTTCTTCAAGCAGACTTTTGTTAAATTTCCAAAAATTTCGTTGTTTTTTAACCTCCTTATTCTCTCTCCCTATTTTAACTAATACTCCTTTGTGGTCTGTGTAAGTCAATGTCTCGTCCAGGTGTTTTATTTCGTTAATTTGAATGTCATTCGGTGTATAGAACCGGTCTAGTCTAGTCTCCACTGGGTGCGTGCTATGTTTCATTGTAGTATCCTTCCCCTTTGGGTACACTCCCCTGTAAGCGTCCCCTATTCGATGTTGAACTTTTATCTCTTTGAGATAGTCGTTAGTTTGAGTTTGGGTTTGAGGGGGTGGACCCTGCGTGTTCGTGTGTTTCCTGTCTAATTGCGTTTCTATGTAGTTGAAGTCCCCACCTAAAATTATTTTTTCCCCTACGTGTTTGCTGTGTAGCTCTTCGCTCAGAGTTTCAAAAAACAAAGGCCTTTCTGCACTCTGAGCTGGAGCGTAAATGTTCACTAGAGTGTATGCGTGTTTTTGTGATTCTACCTTAACTATGACTACCCTACCGTTATTTTCTGTGTGTGTGTATGTAACCTTGAATCTGTTAGATGTCTGTAAAATAGCTGCCCCTCTTTTATTCTGCCCTAAACTAAAGTACCCACCCGCAAAACCCATGTCTGATGTGATTTTCATTGCCTGGTATCGTGTGTGCGTGTTTGTCTCTTGAATATATATGAAGTCTGTTTTATAGGTGTTGGCTAAGTGTACTAAATATTTGTGTTTGTTCTTTAAGCTTCTGATATTTAGAGAGAGAATTGTGATGTCTGCCATGTCTGCGTGTGGGTGGGTTGTTGTGTGTGCGTGTTAACATTCTATCGTATTCTATGAGTGCGTGTTTGTGTGTCTGTGTGTGGTCCACTATTCTGATTTGCTTTTTGTGTTTATGAACTGGAGTGTGTGCCAGGGTCGTCCCCCTCATCTATGATCAATTGGCCTGGGGACTCGGGAAACTCCACTTCCCTCTCTCCCTCTTCTCTCATTTCGCCCTCCTCCTCCACCTCTGCCTCACCGCACTGGCCGTCAGACAGTGAAGAGGAGGAGGACGATAGGGTCCTCTTTCTGTTTACTTGGGTCGGAGTGTCAGGCTCTGACCTTAATTTTTCTTCTGGTTTAAGTCTTTTGTGGGAGTTTGACCCTCCCGCGCTCCCTCCTCTTTCTACCTTTTTGGGGGAGGGGGCTTGTTCCTTATCCTTACTAATTCCTCCCTGTCCATCTGAGGCCTTCCTCCTCCTCTCCACTACCCTAAATCCCTCCTCTTCCCCCGACCCACCCTCCTGGGTACTCTTTGTACTCCCTCCTTTTAGGGCCGTAGCGTATGATGTTTTGGGGGGTTCTGGGATCTTTACCCCTTCTTTTTTATTACCCCTAGGGGTGATTCTGGTTGGGCATTGGTTTGACCAATGGTCCTCCTTCTGGCAGTGCCAGCACTGTTGTCTCCTACCCGGGGTTGTAATGAGTACTTTATATGTTCTCGGGTCGTCTTCGTACCTGAGCTGTATGTAATGGGGCAGCTCGGCTCCCTTCCTCGGTCTTATCCAGCTGACCCACTTGTCTGTACCATCTATTTTGTGGGCCTCTGCTTTGGAGCCATCCTCCGCCATACTATTGACAATTTCTTCCATTTTGGACTTAGAGATGCGGGGGGACACCCAGTGGAGGGTGATTTTGATCTTTTCTTCTTCCAGGGTGGTCACCTCCACCCTGAAAGTGTCTTCCTTTCCGAAGGTTCGGCCCAGTATCTTTCCCCTCACCGCGGGTGAGGAGACGCCGAGAAACCACAAATACGGGTTCTCGAACCGGTACAGGGGACCCACCTCCTCCGGCCTGAGCCCCAAGGCGGCAACGATGGTCGCCATCGAGGCTCTGACTGCCCCCTGTCCGGATAGTTTGAGAAGAAGGGTCCCCGGAGGGTGGACGAGGCCTCCCTCCAGATCCTTTTTCTCAATCGTGAATGTCTTAATAGACATGTTAGTAAACAACAAGTTAAGAAATTAAAAAAGGTAAACAGAAAATGAATAAAAATAGTGTGCTCCTTGCACAGAAAAACACAGAACAACACTTAGTATCCAAATCGAATCAAAACACAATGAAGAGTAACGAAATCTAAAAGCTCCAACGATGAAAAGCAACACCTCTTTAATGAGTTGATTACTTTACGAGTAAATACTGATATGTTACTCGTATGTTGGAACAAAAAAAAATGTGAATACATGTGCAGTATATTAGATTATTAATTGTCTTAAAGTAGGTTTCATTTATATTGCATACTAATTAGGTTTTTTCTCTTTAAATACTGTTTGCATAAAATATTTTTAAAAATTAGATTTTGAGCTTTTAGAAAAAAAAAAAGTAGCCGTTGCATCAGAACTTTGAATGCTCTATATTATCGTGATGTCAGATTTTCATTTTCTCTTCTACTTTCTGAGCACTAAACGGGACGGACGGACAGACAGACAGACAGACAGACAGACGGACAGACAGGCCACACAAAACTAATAGCGTCTTTTCCCCTTTCGGGGACCGCTAAAAAGTGGGAGTACCAAGGTATAGAAAATTACAACCAGACAGAATACTGAGAGAGAGAGAGTTGATATATGTTTGTAATAAAGTAGCCTACTATGAAAGACAAATTTGAAATCATCTTAGAGTTGAATTACAGTTTTAGATCTAGAATGCCTAGATCTAGGAATAGAGAGATGTGTATAGCCTTTCGGTAATGTCTAATGAAAGTATGTTCAACAGGATTTTTATATTCGCAGATACAAAGAACTAATTTATGTAAAAATCCTTTTGAAACACAAATTCGAAGCTTAATTTTGTTAAATAATTAAATCATTAGACTATATTTTATATTTTCATGCGTCAAAGTACAAATCTATAAGTGCAAAGTGTATTTCTTAAAATTAGATCTATATATCTAAATCCTTTCGATCTTTTCTCATGTCAACATTTGTAAATAAAGCATAGATCCATAAAATAGTATAGCTGTAATAGAGTTGGGCAACTTTATTTTTTTTAGGGTTTTAAGTTTGTTTTAGGGCTACAATTCATACACACAGGACTGTGACAGGACAGGTCTAAGCTAGTACCCATAAGGCAAGGAACATTTCTGTCAAGTTTTGTCAAGATCGGTGAAACGGTTTTGATTTCTATACGGGGACATACATACATATATACATACATACATACAAATCTACTGCTTTCCGAGATCGGAAAGCAGTAGAATCATACATACATACATACATACATACATACGCCTTTGTTTTCCTTTTATATATTAGATGGTCTGCAGTGCTTCAGTTCCATTTTCGAATATTTTAAAGAGAAAATATTAAAGGGCATTCCCGATTATTTAAATTACAAAGGGGTTTACATTCTCTCTATTTTTAGGTCTTTAAAAATAAATACATGTCTGCAAACACACCCTTGACTGAAATTATGACTGTATAGGCCTATAAGACGGAGATTTAGAAATTAATTTCCATTTATGCTCCTACAGCTTGAGTGATAAAGACCGCTGTAAGTAATTTCATTAACAAATAAAATAATTATGTAAAACTATTCAGGAATTTTTATTAAGTTTGAAAATGTTTATATTTATATTACAGAAAAACATTTCTACATTTTGAAACTACGATTAGACTGTAGACCCTTTTTATATAATTATAACTGAAATAAACTACTAGGCCTATTATTATTCAGATTAAAGATCTATAATATAGTAGGCATATATTTCATATATTCTACTACATAAAAGAGACATCCATAAAATATATCAGGGTAATTAATTAGATTTTCTCTTCAGACATTATTATTTCTTTATTTAAAAGACGTTTTAATATTCACTTCTTTTATTATACAGATGATGGTCAAATTTGCAAGAATAAGAGCCTATTTATATCACTGGCTGTTAATCTTCACCTTTCCTTTATTAGCGGCCCCCGAAAGGGGAAAAGACGCTATTAGTTTTGTGTGGCCTGTCTGTCCGTCTGTCTGTCTGTCTGTCTGTCTGTCTGTCTGTCTGTCTGTCTGTCTGTCCGTCCGTCCGTCCCGTTTAGTGCTCAGAAAGTAGAAGAGAAAATGAAAATCTGACATCACGATAATATAGAGCATTCAAAGTTCTGATGCAACGGCTACTTTTTTTTTTCTAAAAGCTCAAAATCTAATTTTAAAAATATTTTATGCAAACAGTATTTAAAGAGAAAAAACCTAATTAGTATGCAATATAAATGAAACTTACTTTAAGACAATTAATAATCTAATATACTTCACATATTTTCACATTTTTTTTGTTCCAACATACAAGTAACATACCAGTATTTACTCGTAAAGTAATCAACTCATAAAACAAGTGTGGCAGTTGCCTTGAACATCGGCTTTACAAGGCTAACGTTGAGAGATCAAAGCACGGAAGATGTATATTAGTTTTGTGTGGCCTGTCTGTCCGTCTGTCTGTCTGTCTGTCTGTCTGTCCGTCCGTTGAGAGATCAAAGCGGATCTGACAGGGATCCGACTCCGACGGGGGCCGCCTCTGAGTTTGTGTATCACACAAACTCTCTTTGTAATCTTGTTTCGTTGAGCGTTGGGGCAACAGACAAGATCCGTCGACCGTCTTTTTTTTTTTTTTTCATTCATCTTGCCTTTTGCCTTAGCTAGAAATAGAATCTCGAGATCTTTTAATGGCATGCTCGTCTATTGTCTACCCATCGCGATTATTTATTGTTTACGACATCAGAAATAGGATAATAATTTATAAAATAGAATCTTGCAATATATACTAATAATAGGCTGTGCAGTAATAAAACGATAATCTACAAAGTAGCTGCAATGAGTACAGATCGGGCAGGATTTATATTTTATCTATATCTATAAAGATTAGAGTCCCGAGAAAGCAATTTAAAGTTGTTATAAATAATTACATATTGATTTGAAGTTAAAACTCTATATTCTTTATTTATATAAGTGACAACGCCTTGTATATTCTTTGATGTATGGGCCTATACTGTTAAATGTAGCTGGGAATTCGCAGTCTGATCAGATCTAACACATCTTGAAGTAGTTGTGTAGCTTGTATAGTAGCAAGGCTATAATGAAGTTAAGAAAGTGGTTGATATATTGATAAAGATTTAATTACATAATTAGTAGAGCGGTCTTAGGGGGGTGGCAAGTGGGGCAATGGCCCCAGGCCCCGCTCTTAAGGGGGCCCCGCGATCTGAGATTTCATTGTCACAAACTTGATCACTACACATTTTCCTTATAAAATCCGATTGGACGTCGATGATTAATATATACAAAAAAAAAACTCTTAATTTTGGTTGCTTCCGCCTAAGTGTTTTATAGGCTACTGTGCAGTCATTATACGACCATGGGAGTATTTTGTTTTGAACTTTTTAACTTGAAAGAAAAATCTTTTATGCAGAACAATTACAATATAGTATATATTGTCCTTTAAGTAGTTTAAGCGGCCAAAAGTACCTACTTAAATTCCTATGTTTTGTAATAAAAATAAGGCCCCACAGCGTTAGAGGCGGACATACTAATTGTTATTGTTACAGCATTAGAGACGAATTAGCCCGTTAGAGTGATGTGGCAGTGGTTCGGTATATATATAGTTTACCCTTACGGCTCAGCTTGGGGCACCACACAAGACACTCGCCCAGGGCCCGCGCACTACTTAGGCCGCCCCTTTACATAATATTATCTTACATTATCTTATAAAATGTTGAAGAATAGAGTCTTGAGAACAAACAAAATAACTTTTTCAAAAAAAAAGTATATATTAGATCTAGTTATTTTCTTTTGGGTGGAGTGAGGGGTATTAAATTAAATTTATTAATTGTCTAACTTTGATTTACAATGACATTGTTTTAGTTATTTTAACAATTTCATTCTCTTTTTTTGAAAAAAGTTTTATTGTTTTTTTTAAGCCCTATACCAGACAAAATTTTAATGCATTATATAGGGCTAATATACTGAGAAGTCAGAACATCCTTAATTAATACCTAGGCCTACAAACTTGCATCGCCAATGCTAATTCAATGGAAGATGATTAAAAATGATATGCTTCCAATTTCTATATGATATTTTGTACATTCTTGTAAAAAATGAACGTGTATGCTACTACGTATCCAAAAGAAATAAAGTTTGTGAAATATATTTGATGTGCATTACTTTTGTGGGTTTTAAAAATTAAAGTTTGAAGTTGAGAATATTGATCTTTTAAAATTGCTTACTTTAGAAGTCTTTTGACTATTCTTCATACTAATCACATGTCATAAATTAAAAAAAAATACTCCAATGTGGTATTATGAGCCTTGGCATTAAGTTTCTTAAGTAACTATTCTTAAAAGTCTACTAATGCTACAAATGTTATTTCTATATACAAATTATAGGCCTATAACATTATTTTACACCATTATCTTGTTCTATTTTATTGATTTTCTACAAATTTTAAGAAAGGAGCGATAGGGGTTATGCATTACTTTTAATCTGTCAACTAAATAATGACAGTAATTAAGCCATTACAGGTCTAAATATGTCAATTGGTAATTGTGAAATAGAAAACAAATGTGTTTTAACTCTTTCTCTTCAAACTGGCATTATTATTATTGATTCCACCGACCAGAATGTGGTAAATAATTACGGAGAGAAAGAGTTAATTAAGGTAGACATTATGTTATTTGAATAAATAAATCTATATTAATTTTTTTTAAATGCGTGAAACACAAAGGGATATTATTAATAGCCAAATATTTTTTTTGGACTTGACTTGGGTCCTCCTAGGCCGTTCGGCGCATTGGGCGGCAAGCTGTCTCCTTAAATATAGATATAGCTGTAACCAAATGTAGGCCTATTTCCCTTTGTTATGCAACCGGAAAAAACTATATCGCTATTTATATACATTTACTATTTATATATTATTAGTTTGCTGAGTCATTGAGAAAACAATCTAATCGCGCAAATAGATATTATCCATTGATTAAAATCACCTATAAATATTAACCAATCATTATGATTATCAATACTACTACAGAAGAATACGTATTATTTATCTCTCTTCATCCTATGTAAACATGTACGTAGAACCTAGCAATCTTCTGCTAGGGTGATTCGAGTGTCTGATCTAATTCTCAAACAGTAAGCATATGGCACGGTACTATTACGTATATATATATATATATATATATATATATATATATATATTATATATACATACATATATGCTTTTTTTGTGATGGTAGCACCGGTACGGCGTACCGGCACCTTTTTCAACGTGGGAAAAAATATTAATTATTAGTAGGCTTAATTTAATTTATTTCTAGTCAAAAGTTAAGCAATTTATCACTGCATGAGTACCGAACCGATTTTTGTTTAAAAAAAAACAAAAAAAAAACACTATAGGCTATATAACACGATAAACACTTTTTTGTATCGGTATGCAACACGATAAACACTTTTTTGTATCGGTATGCAACACGATAAACACTTTTTTGTATTTTTTTTTGTATCGGTATGCAACACGATAAACACTTTTTTGTATCGGTATGCACCTTTTTACGACTTTTCTCGTATTTTAACGCATATTATTAAAAATTATTTAGTAGGCTACTTAAAAACTTAGACAGTCAACTACTAGTACCGCCACATATATGTAATCACAGAAATGAGTACCAGCACCTATTTTTTTTTTTTTTACAAAAAAAAAAGCACTGTAGGCCTATATGTGACTTTATATTTGTGCGTTCACATTTAAAACAAAAAAAAATATAATGGCATTTTACGTCTCGAGTAGGCCTACTCTCGAGGGACGATCTTTTCCCCTTGCAACTTCTTGTGTGACTAAAGAGGCAAAATTAATCCTTATTGCTACACCTGCGATCGCAGATTGTGCATATGTAATCACAAGGCACGTTGGATTTTCACCCTTCTTTCTGCTTCTCATGCCATACACCTAGCTAGAGTAGACTAGATTATACTATTAAATTATAGGTCAGTCTTTATAGGAAGAGCTCTTTTTATTTAGAATCATATGGAGTATATTTAAATATAGATCTGGTAAGATTTCTAAATGTTCATTTCGTGCAAATTATCATTGTCACCGGTTGAATCATTGTGAGCTAAAATATACTAGACTTAACTACTAGATCTAGTAGATAGGCCTATAGAGCAAAATTACAAAGATTGGTAATATAGTCATTTAAGTATAGATCTAGATATTACCCATTTAAATTTAAAGGCATTTAGATCTACAGCCCGCGTCCGATGCGGCGATTCAGTTCTGATTCTCACTCAGTGACTCAGCTGTAGCCGTAGGCCGTAGGCACTGTAGCGTAGTTTTAAAGTTTACTTACTAAAATAAATAGTTTAAAATAGATCTAGATCTAACTCTAATATTATTTTTTTTTTAATCTTTATTTTGATTTGATTAGATAGAGCTACAACTATTGGCACCAGTTGTTGTTTTTTTTGTTTGTTTGTTTTTTTTTGTTGTTGTTGTTTTTTGTTTCAAAATTTATATTTTAAATATTTTTATTTTAAATTTGGCCATTACTGCATTACACTCATTACAGTAGACTGAGTAGATGATTAGTTATTAGGAGCATGCAGCAAAGACAATTATAATTACAATTGGGTTACAACTTACAGAAACCTTCTAGTTTATAGGCCTACTTATGAAATTAACAGGAAGATTTTTGAAACAATAATTATTTCTCTCTCCTAAAATGAAATAAATCCAGCTCACAAAGAAAATGCTTTTGCAGAGCCTCCAGACTCCTAATTGGTCTATATACTTTATATGGGACTTGAAAGCATAATAATGATAATTAACGAAAAAGCAACTGTTGCACCAAGTAGATGCAAAGTACAACAATCTGCCTTCAGAAAAGAAAGAAAATAGAAACACAACTAATTTATCCTGCTCAGTCATAATCCACCTTAGGCAGACCCTACTACCACTACAGCCCAACATAACACCCTGTACCTCAGTTCTGAAAAACTGAAGAAAACCGCACACTATTTTTCCTTGGCACAGTCTGCAAAAGAGCTGACAACTCAGCAGCAAAAAGCTGGCAAGAAGAAGAAGAATCTTACTTTGTCAAGGGAAATAAAAATGCATGTGTGGCAATTTTTATCTAACTTTTCAAGGTGTACAAGGCGCAGTGCCAAATTGGTAAAACAGTTGGCTTCTGAACTGGAGTCACAAGTTTCAAATCCTGGTGAAGACTGGGATTTTCATTTCAGGGTCTTAGGGGGCCTCTATGTATGCCCAGCTGTAATGGGTGCCTGACATTAATTGGGGAAAAGTTAGGGTGCTTGTTT
>JADKLZ010000687.1:3089183-3100434 GCA_021533235.1 Biomphalaria straminea
GATAGAGAAGCAGTATTCAATGAGACTGTTTCGATTCATAGATTGTATAATATTCTCCTCTCAAAGTGCGTCCTGATTAATCCTCACCTTATATTTATCTTATATAGACTTGACAGTATCAGCCTAACACATTTTAAGTAAAAATTTTAAAAAGCATATGCCACAATCATGTGCTTATACATACCAAGACATAAAGCCTTATAAAGGGCCTGAATTTGATGCTAATGCCAGTACTGAATTTGTAACACAGTCTGATTTCTAGTCCTATGTATCCCTTGAATTAGTAGATCGATGTCTCATAAATCAATTGGTCCATGTACAATACATTGGTAGGTCTAGAGAAGAACATTACTCTCACTTACATCAATACACTTAATTATGTCAAATTTGTCAAGTTGTACAATGGCTGAAAGTATATTTCATTCTACAGAGAACATCAGGAGATTGAAGGAAACTAACAATGTTCTACGTCAGCAAACAGCATGCAAGATATGTATGGACAAAGAGGTGGAGATTGTTTTCCTTCCCTGTGGTCACCTAGTGTCCTGCACTGAATGTGCTGCTGCCATGAAAGACTGCCCAGTGTGCCGTAAGCATGTCAAAGGAACTGTCAGAGCTTTTGTTGGTTAAAAATGTTGACTTACATTTCATTGTATGAATACTAATTAGCTATTTGTTTTTTTAAAGTGCCTTACTTCCTCCTATAATCATTATCATTTTCCTCATCACCATCTTACTTAATGAGACTAGACAAACAGTCTGTTTGGATTATAATTATCAAGTTAAACATTTTCAAATTATTTATTTACTAGCCTAATTTCCTAGTCAAACTCCTTGAAAGAAATTACAACACCAATACTTTTTTACATAGATAATAAGCACACAGCCATAAACATTTTTACTCCAACTTAAAGCCATAAATTGGCTTAATTTGTTGAATGACTGGAAATAATATATTTCTTTTCATCAACCTACAGAATATCATTTTTTTTTAACTCAACCACCTAAGTATATTTTTGCTTCCTTGAAAGATTGAAGGTTATTAGTTTGATTTTTTTTAATGTATAATTGTTAGCAATAAAAGATTGAAGTTAAAAAGTTTCTTAGATTTTACAGTACAATTGTTAACAATGAAAGATAAAAGGTAGATGTATAAGATATATCAAGACAACCATCAAGTTTCATTATTAAGTGTTACATGTAACTCTCAACACTTACTTAATAATTAATTCTAACACATCACAGCTGGAAGATAAAAATCCTCCTCACCATAGAAAATACTAGTTGTATTGATGGGAATTTTTCTAAAATTTATGAATACCTAAAATTTCCAGATTCAATTTTTCTTTAAAATTTGACAATTTTAATCTTAATGTTTTTTGAGGAAGATGTTACCAAACCAAGAAAGCACTATTCTAACTAGTTCAGACTTCTTCACTATTTATAAAGCTACTAGTGCAAAAAGAAGAAAAGCATTCTTAAAGTATTTCCTTTAATTTTGCCAAAAATGTCCTTGCATTCATTTTCATAGTTCAATTAAGTATAATATATAATTTTAAACATATTCAATCATTCTTTATTTGGGTCACCTTAGCTCACTTTTGCAGAAAAATTTCCTTAAATTGTTTTAAGTCTATTTCCATCACTGCACATAACGCAATATGATTACATAAATTACCAATGTGATTAGATTACAGACATATTAGAATCATTTTTTAATTTTTAAAAAAATTTTCTAATCTTATTCAAGAAATAGAATTCATTTCTCACTTCACCTGCGAAGACATCTCATTCTTAATTGCATTCCAATCTTTCTTTTTTATGGTTGTTAAGTCGCCAACACGCATTTTTAAGTTTCATTTTTTATTTGATTTTTCTATTTATGATTCTTTGTTTAAATAAACATTTTGGGTAGTATAAAGTAACAAACAATCTTGCAATCTTAGACTAATGTTTTAAGCAGAAAATCTTCATATATATATACATAAAAACTATCATGTAAAATAAAAACATTTCCTACCAGAAAAAAAACAACTGTAACAAACAAAATAGTTGTTGCAAAGTTCAGATTTTCAAATTTAAAAAATAAGTTTTTTCTTCTAAAGCTTAATAGTAGAAAAAAAAAAAGTGATACATTTTTATTTATATTTAATTTAAGATTCTTGAATAAAAAATGTAAGGTACTGCCTGTTGGAAAGGGTACCCCTTTCAGACCTTGTTATCTACCCCTTTCAGACCTTGTTATGTATGAACCTGAAATAGTACCTTAATACTTTTGATCGAACGTATGAATAACTTTACAAGTCGAGAGATATTATAAACATATTTATGTATTCAGGGTATATTTGTATTTTTGTTTTTAATTGCAGTCAAAAATGTTTCCCAGTTTTGTGCTTGGAATATTTCCAGTTGACCAAACTATTTTTAGTAAACAAAGCCCTAGACATTGTTGCTAGAAACAGTGTAATCCTTGATTTTGTTGGTCACTGCACACTACATTCTAAAGTAACTGACTAATATTAATATAATACAGCATTGTCTTTCATTTGTATGTTTTTCTAATTCCCCTTTTGGAATTACATTCTTTACTAATGTAACAAATGCTTACAAATGTATCGCTATTTTTGAAAACCAAAAAAACTGCAGCTATTTAATTAATTCTTGTTTCTAAATATCTGAACAAAAAATACCATGTGATATTGGTCAGATCATTTTGAAAGTCATGTACCCTGTTTTGTAGAAAAAAAAAATTTTCATTAATAAAGAAAAGCAAAGTAGTGATTTTTGATGTTTAATGATTCTTTCTAAGATGTAAAAAGTTCCTTTGATAAAAATCTTGCTACTGTCAAATGTTTGGCTAACTGCTAAGTGTACACTGAACTATTTTATTTCTTTTGTATGGAAATATTTGAAGTGTCTTGTGAACATTTTTTTTTCAATGATTGTAAAACAAAGAAAGTAACTTGCATTCTACTACACATCAGTGATGAAAGGACTTTTCCATTCAAAAAGTCTGCAAACCTCTTTTTTTTTTTAAATTAAAACTAATTTCAAAAAATTTTGGTTAACTTACCTTAAATTATAGCTGTTGCCTTTTTTTTTTTAAATAGCTTTCTAATGTTAAACTTGTAGCAACAAACAAAATTAAAATTAAATTGACAGTTTTTATATTTAAATTTCATCATTTTTATGTAAACCAAGAGACCAAGGCTGAAAAATGTACAATATTCCTTTGGCTTTATAAAAAAAAAAAAAACTTATCTTAATCTCATTTGATATAATTTTGTACAACTTTCTGATTGTGTGGTATGCGCTCTGGACTGTGGTCAGTGTTTGACCCAGGGGGAGTTTCTGGTTCAGTTTCAAACTTAATCTTCATTAAGATGTGAAAGGTCAAATACAACAAGCCGGGTTGAAAATAACTTCCAAAATACTGGCTAGGCCTACGCTCATTTTAAGAGGACATACTTCCCTGCCTTCATTTTGTGAGTGATCCTCACTGATATTAAATGTACATAAATGCTTATTTATTTGTTTGCAATTAATTGCCCACATCCTTAGGCAGTACGCCTAATAAAAAATCATTCTGTTATGTGACCAAGAAATGGTAACAATGGCATTGTATCTGTTTTTAGAAGGACACCCACAACTACCTTGTACCACAAAGTTGAAAGTAGTTTACATTAAACACTAAACTTTTCTACCTCCTCGGCTGTATTATTTCAACAATGTTGTTTTCTATTACTACTAGTACTACCTATACAAACCTTGGATTTATTTTTTGGTGTTCAATCATGATCTGATGGCATTGCTATGTTGTTTTTTAATTACTTCAAAGGCGAGGAAATGTTTTTATGTTGGATTTGTCTTGATAGAATCAATATTATTTCTATTTCATTATACTAATTAAAGTTGTTTGTTTTTTTTTTACTTTATATTTTTTGTGAAATCTGGTCAAATTTAAGTCTTGGAATTAAAAGAGAATAAATTTTACTTTACACTCTACATAATTTGAGTTGTTCTTTATGACTTCATGTAATAAAGAATTCTTGTTCAGTTTCTTCAAACTGAAGTCTTTTGTTGTGCCTTTGTTGTATTTTCAACTGAGTTCTTTTTACCATACTTAAAACTATCACTGCAGATTACAATTAATGTTTGGAGTGTCTCTTGTCATCTACATATATCAGCAATAAGACGCACAGTGTCTTGATTCATCTCTGAAAATTTAGGGGATTGTGTTTTTATGAATTAGTCACTTTTGAGTCCAGCCTTTCATCAGCTCAAAATGATTCTGTTTTCCTTGAAGTTGTGAAATTAAGAAAATAGTGGTAAGGCAAAATCACAAAAAAATCAGCATCTAAGACATAATGCAAACCAAGCTGAAGCATAATTTTGTTACATTTTTTTTTAAATAAAATTATTTATTTAAATTGGTATATTTATTATTTATAAGCTCTCACTTATTGACAATCGTTATGTTATACAAGTACAATACTACTTTATCTTCATTAATATATTTTGTTCAAAATCTTAAAAGATGTTCATGAAAAATAAATACTCAGTAGACCTCAAACTGAGTAAAACATCTGGCTTCTGAACCAAAGTGTGTCAGGCTGAATCCCATTGAGGACTGTGAGTTTAAATTTTGGGATTTTTAGGACAACCCAAAATTAACCCAATTCTGATTGAGTAAAAGTAAAGGCGATTGGTCATTGCACTGGTCTCATGACATGCTTGTTTAACCATAAAAAAAAACCTTGGGCAACAGAAAAAGATGAACATTACATCATGTGCCATATAAATCGAAATGTCTGAAAGGGAAACTTAAGTAAAAATGCATAATATTGAAGTTAAATGTTGATAATCCATATTGAAGCCAATCAGCACTGGTTCCACTTTTAGTAGCACACACTATTTTATTTTCATATGAAACGATGGAAATGTTTTTCTTAAGCTAACTGTCCTATTTGAATATAAAAAATGAAAGATGTTTATTGCTTGAGCTACCCAAATGAAACCTTAGGAACACAAACTCCAACTAAAATCTGTTTTCTCAGAAGGCCCACACTTTCTCCCCACTGATGGACCATTTTGGTGAACATTCTCAGAATAATAGATATAACATTTTCCAATATCACACATTGAACAATAAAATGAAGAGAACACTCAATAAAATTTTGTATTTATTTGCTCAGCATCAAAGATTACATAGCTCACAACATTAAGTTAACATTCAATTGTCTTTCAGCACATCTCAACAGTTAATAACAATGTCAATAAATAATAACATTCTGAAATGATGAAAACATAATCATACTTAATAAAATAAATAACATTCTCTAAATTTCACATGTTATGGTAAATGATCAATCACCTATGGGACTGTGTAAAATGTCTAGAGGTCCTATCACATGACCAAGACAATTGTGATGCATTTGTAACTGAGCCAGTTCAATCTGCCATATACCATATGCTAGTACAAATTATGCTCCTCCTTTCCTTGTCCTTTTAGAGCACGGAATTGGTTTCTCTAGTCAGCCAGAAAAACCGATGACTTGGCAAAATTTAAGCCATTGATTAACATGCATGACTAGATTGACCTAGGAACATACCGTACATAGGACACAATCATCTTCATTTTTGAAGTAATGTCTATATTTTATAAGATGAGATAATCTGTAGATTGTCCCAGAGAGCTGAAATCCAACATTTTATCACATGAAATTTATCAACATCAAATCATAGATCCACACATACTCTGTCATGCTCAAATACAATCTACTGTACACTATTTCAAAGTGAAAGGTTTGGGGGGCATTGAGACCTAAGCTAAATTTCTTTATTGCAACTATTCAGCACAACTCTATAAATCCAATATTAAACACTTTTATTTCATTCACACAGCGTCATGATCTAGTTCACAGCTAGCATGAACCAATTGAGCAAGTCAGTTTGATGATTATATAAACATGCCAGGTTTCTCAATAGCAACAGTATTGAATGTCAACAAGAAAAAATTGTGAACACACTTAAAGTTATAAAACAATCAAGATTTTCAAAAACATTAAAATTCATCATAAAAATAACATAGCAATAAAGAAACATGACATCATAAATACAGGCACACTGTAGAGAGCACTGAACAAAGAGACACATACCTATCAAATAATATTTGTAAACCTCACTATATCAGGGCTGGCCTTAAGCATATGCAAACTGGGCAGCCACCTAGAGTCTCTGATTGTTAGGTGCCTTGCACAGGACTCATAGAAATGAATGTGTGAAAAGAAATAGCTAAACTTGCGCTCAATGTTATTGTTAGAATACACTAACCTGACTAGGTTTTAAGTAAATTGCATATTTGTTAGCTGTATACTTTTTACTTTTCTATGTTATTAAAGGTCACCAAATTCATTTTGTCTAGGGCCTCCACTTATCTAAGGCCAGCCCTGTATATATTACCTATGTTATATTTCACTAAAAAAAACATATAAACATTATTAAGAAATTATTGTTAGGATGATAAAGTCTATGACTTAAAACACAGTGAATAAAATGAAATATTTAATGAAAGATACAATTGTATGTCTATATACACTGTACTTTTGTTTCAATATAACTTTTTTATCTTTAATGGCACCATGATCACAACATGTGTTAATGAAACAACAGTCAGCTCAACTGTTTGAATTATAGACAATAATCATTGACCTTACTAACAAAGTTTCAACATGCAAGCATTTGTATATCATATTTAAGAATCGAGCCTAAGGTCAATAAAATGAAAGAGTTTTAGAAAAGGAAAATAAAAATTCCAGAGATCAAATTTTCAATACTTTTTTTTATATCAATTATCTCATGCACACTTGACCAGTGTAACTTTTTAAAGTTATCACAATGGTAACTATAAAGGTATGTTTCCTATCAATCATCTCAAGCACACTTAACCGGTGTAAATATTCCAAGTTATCATCCGGATAACTACAAAGCAATGTTTCACCGGATAATTTGATCACATTATTTATCTTATTGGGGGGTTTATTACCAAAAAAAAAAAAATAAAAACCTCCTTTGAAACAAACAACACAATAAATTGGAAATCACAAAATCTCAAAAATATGTAAAAATGGAAGGTAGTTACAAAAAGTAATCACAGATTTGCTAAGCTTTAGATGTAGGTCTCCAGCTAATGAAAGCTTGTGGGTTCTGTTAAATGTATAACATTTACATCTTTACATGAAGGATTCTGGGTAATCAGTTACATAAGAAATAAGCCCATCACTGAAGGATTGTGGGTAATTAGTTACATAACAAATAGGCCTTTCTTTGAAGGATTGTGGTTTGATGTATAACAGTTACACCGTTCCATTGTGGGATAAGTGTAGATACATAAAAAGTCGGTCTCTCCATGGAGGCTTGTTTAAAAATACAATAGGTATACCTAATTTGCATAGCATTATGATTTTAATTATGCATAAGGAATTGTGAGAGAAATACAAAATTCAGTCATGAAGGCTATGTATAGATGTATAAGAGATATCAAAAACAGACATGATATAATAATATTATAACAAGTGCTATATTTTTAAAATAATTTCTCAAGCCCAATTATTAACAAAATATTCATGGTCTCCTAGACTGAGAATTGTTACAGATAAAATCTCCTACAGAATAATTCCACATAGAAGTGTGGTTCAGATGATATCATACTTAACAATGTACATGTTCTTTATTTTGGAATAAAGTATTGGAAATTGGAAACAACAAAAAAATGGATTTCATTTGTTCAACAAACACCTCACTGTAATCAAATGTTATCCACAGCAGTTGTTATCATATATACGAAGACAATCAATGCTGTGAGTGTTAACTTTTACAACCTGTACAGTAATAGTAAATATTTATCTAAGCAACAAATCAATGTGAATACCTAGAAGAAAGACTGATAATGAAAATATTTAACTTTGGCTCACAGTGTCTTCATTGTGGGAATTAAGAGGAAACAGTATCTCATTCTTTTCAAATAGACCAATTTGCTCAAATTCCCTCTCAACAGATCTAGAAAGGTACTAGTTCTTGACCTGTGTGGAAGCATCCATCTATTCAGAATGAACATTCTGTTTCTCTTTATAGTTATAATGTTTTGTTTGGTATAATGCACAAATTGTAAGACAAATTTCCTTATGGACAATAAAGATTATTATTATTATTATTATTCTGAACAACAGCAAGGTTTCTGTCCTACTGGCTTTTGCAAGAAAGGAATCGAACCTATAAAGCATTCACTCGAATGGAGTTCTATAATAATCATTGGGATATTTGTTGAAAAAAAGGTGGAAATTATATGAAGGAAATATTTGTTGAAAAAAAGGTGGGAATTATATGAATTACTTAAAATTGAACTTCATTTTTGAAAGAGAAGGAGGTAGAGGGGTAGATTTTGGAGTATCATTCACAGGAGGGGTGACAGGGGAGGCATATGTTAAATCATGGGGATACTCATTTTCATCCTCTTCTAATGATCCTTGAGAGTAAGCGCTTGAATGATATGATTGGCTTGTGTGAATGTTATCACTGAATAGAGAAGATGTGTCTGTTTTGGAGCTGGTACTGAATAAACCATTAAAACTGGCATGAGAGTTGGTTAAAAAGTTATTTCCACTCCCACTGATGCCACTATCAGAAAAGTTATCAGTTTCATCAAAATCATGGACATTATTTTCAAGTGACTGTGAATCACTGTTTATAGCCCCAGAGTTTGGAGTCAAAGCAGTTTGAGAATCATCTAGGGATTCATCGTCCTCAGAGCTCTGACTGTAGGCCACTAAATCATTCCTGGATGAGCCTGTGTTGCTGGCCCCAACATGGCAAGGCTCCATTGTCTCAAGTGTTTCTTTGAAAGACACATTATGTTTCATCTTGTTTGAGTTTGACTTGCTTAAAATGCTAGAGGACAAGGTTCTTGGATTCAGCATAATGTTATTGCCACACTGAGACCTTGTACTGCCTTCAGCCAGACTAGCAGATAATGATCTCGCAGATGAAGCTAGCGACTTGCTAGAGCTTCTAAGTACAGCTGTTTCTTTCACTGCTGAGAAGTCTTCCTCAAGTGGTCTTGTATCATCTTCTTCTGCTAATTCGGAGTGGCTAAGTGTTGTACACTTATCCGGAAAGGAACGACTGAATTGGGATTTTACTTTATTTTGGTGATTATGTCCGTGAATAATATTATGAACAGATGTTTGTAAGACTGGAGAGTAGGGTTCATCATTTTCAGCCTTAAATTGAGAATCTCTCTCTTCCTTCCCATTATGCAAACTAGATTGAGAGTTGGATTCTTCTTTTCTTAGATATGGCTTAAGTTTGGAATAGGGCTCTTCTTTTCCTGAGTAGGACTTTGAAGCCCCACCGTAAGATTTTCTAATCATTACAGGACTTTGCCATGAATCTGCTAATTTTTCATCTTTGGAAAAAAAATTATTCTTCTGCTCTTCAATTGATGGCACCAGGCAGGGGAGACTATCACTGGGTACCAATCGCCCCGGAAAACTCAAGTTTGTGAAAGAATTGTTACTTATAGTATTATGAGGTAGGGTGGATGAAAATGGAGTTCCAAAGCGTAGCTTGTTCGCTGCCATGAGTTCTGGGACATCAGGAATAGCACTGGTTTTGTGGTTATTCCTTAGCTTTGGGACTGTCAATGAAGCGTCTTGAAGGCTAAAGCGTCTGGAGTTTACCATGTTTCTAACAGTCATTGATGGCTTGTCTTGTTTATCTGATGATATAGAACTGACCTGAAAGACTTCATCTTCTGAAGTTGTAAACAAGGAATATCTCCTTGGGCTGGGAGACACATTTTTAACCAGTTTCTCTAAAACCTTTGAGTACTTCTGAGGCTTAATTCCTTTCAGCTCAGACAGCTTCATTATGTTAGCCGCCATCACAGCAGGCTCACTCATTCTGCGCCCATGACTACTGTTGTTATTTGAAGGTCTCCTAGAATCATCATCTTGGCTCAAAGACTGGCCAGTCACCTTTTCTTTTCTGTAAGCATCTCTTTGCCTGGGAGGTCTCACTGGAGGAGAATTTTTAATAAATAGGTTATTGTTGCCAGGTTTTTCTTCCAGTTGATTTTCTTTCCCTGTCAACAGTGTAGTTCCTGAAAGAAATATTAAAAAAGGTTGTAATTATGAAAAAAAATTCAAAAAAAAAAAAAAGCTAAAAAATATTAAATATTTGAATTTTATAAATAATTTTTAAAATTAATCATGAAAGAATTCATTAAATAATATAATTATAATTTTAAAAAATTAAAAAAAAACAAATAAAGATAATTATAAAATAAAAATTTGAGCGTTTTAGAAACTATGAGACTACTATTGTATATTTAGCCATCATTAAATTATCTTTGCCCATCTATTGTCTTCAAAAAATTTAAGTTCAAATAAAAATCTTAATGTTTTTTATCATTGGTTTCAAATTTGGAGTGTCATTACTTTTAACTAAGGTAATTTCAAATTTTCAAAAATTCTTAAAGACTGCGTTAATCGTAAGAATAATCTAGAAGCATTATTGAATTGCTTTTTTTCTGGCATGTTCTATATGTTTCTAACTTGATTTTTGAAGAAACAAAAGTTGTATTGAATTATCGGAAATTCAGTTTCCTAAAATCAAGTTTCCCCTTTAGACCTTGCGATCTATGGGGCAGATGATGTTAAGGTCATCTGTTTCTTTGGCCCACAATTACTGAGAGTGTCATGTGGCCTGCAAAAAGACCCCAGGTACCCATTAGAGTTGGGTGGACACATGGGGGCCCTAAAAGCCTGAAATTCTAAATCCCAGTCTTCACCGAGATTCGAACCCAGGACCCCAAATTTGGAAGCCAATCACTTAAACACTCAGCCACTGCACCCCCTAAGTTGCTTAAAACCTTTCCTGTTAAATCATAGCATTGATCATCTACAAAGTTTGTGTTATCTCTGCATTATATACCTGATGAAAGTCTCCTGGGCCTATACACAATTTTATTTGGCTTGTACTCCTTCACAGCAGGATCAGTACTCAAGTCTTTCAAATAACTATAGAGAATAAATTCATAAATTTATCATTCTGCACATTTTAATGCAAAATTTGCAGGAAAAAGAAAAAGATGTGTACAATCATATGTATTAATATTTATATTTATATAATAGGTTTCTATAGTTATGGTTGTTTAATCTGGTAATAAAAAACAATAAATTTCCTAAAAAAA
>JADKLZ010000687.1:3106953-3119180 GCA_021533235.1 Biomphalaria straminea
AGAGCATCTTCTTTGGTTCTGTTGTCAGAGTGCATTGATGCAAAGGCATTCTAAAATGTTAATTATTTTTAATAAATATTATTATAAGACATAATTTTTTTTACAAACAAAAAGAAATATATTAGGAAGCAACAAATTCTATAAACACTAAAGTTAAAGTAAAAAATAAACTGTTTTGATATTTTAAAAAATGTAAAGCTGGAATAACCAGAAAAGAATAAATAGAATTAAAGGCCATAGAATAATTATTTTAAAATAAAAATTTTCAAACTTAAATCCAACATCTTATAAAGGTAACAGAGCTACATATTATAAATCTAATAGACATAATTGTGTTGCTTAGCAAATTAAATCATTGTACATACATAGTATGTGCAGAGTCTAGGACAATATTAAATAGGATTAATTAAATTTTAAATTTGATTTTAATTTATTTATGCATCAACTAATTAGATAAATGTGTATATTAATTAGTGGCTATATATAGAAGCTATCACGAATCTGCATACAAAAATATATACAATTAATTAGCCAAATTAGGACGTAATCATTTTCTTTTTTGAAGTAACGTCTGTATTATAGAAGATAAGATAAGAATAAATTTAATAATTAAATAAAAGAAACACAATTAAGTCCAAGTAGGCCTAATATGCTCCTTTCTAGAGATCGATGTATGAAATTCTTACATTGATTTCAGCTCCACGATTTTCGCCCATCTGTTTTCTCTTGATGCAAATAAGTCTGTCCCTAATGTCATCAAGATTCTGGAGTCTGTCATCTGTAGTTATCCCAGCACGGGAAATCAACTCGATGAGCTCCAGTAGTTCGGCCTGCACAATTTGTTCTAGGGAAATCTCCTCCAGCGCCATGTCGTCTTTCACTAAAGGTGTTGTAGATCTGGCAGTAACAAAAACAAAGCACGTTAGATCATTCTTATATTTAAAAATATTTAGACCAACGAAGATGTAAAGGCTAGATCTATATCATATGCTACAACTACTACAAGACTACATTGTCTGCATACATTGCAACATATGTATAGCCTACTAGATCAGGTGTTACGCAAGTGAAGCTCTCTTCTGCTCAAAGAGATCAATTTAGACCTGATGTCGATTCAATATGATTTGAATAGATGTAGAATCTAGAGTCAAGATCTAGACGCAAAGACTAAGCCAGTCTAATCCAATCCACTCCACCAGCTCAGCTAGTTTATATATCTAGATGATCTACACAAAAAAGTAATTTATTTCTTTTTTTAGCTTTTAAATTAAAGATAATATATTATGATAATCAGCGTCTCCCATGACCATGTCTTATACACACGGAATATTATTTTCGTGTGTTGGATCATTCAGATTAAATTACTAGCGCAGACTTCTATTATACAGGCCCCTACTTATAGTCAGGCTGTGTGTTGTGTTGTTCGGCAAGCAGAGCGTAGCTGGAATGACACTGATTCACAATTGTGTTAGATCTAGATTCTAGATACTTGAACTTACACATAGGCCTACTGATTCAGTTCTCCCTTCCACAATTTTTAAAAATGTGTGACAATCTACTCCCCCCCCCCTTTATCTCACACACATAGTTTTGTTTGTTTTTTTACTTAAACGAATTTTTTACACAGTCCTAGATTTGGTAAAAGGTGAAATTTGTATGTGATGGTGACATAATATATAACTTTTTTTTACATGCAGGGCCGGATTTAAATATGTGGAGGCTCTGGTGCAGGATTTTTGTGGAGGCCTCTTAACTCTTTCAAAAGCTTTAGTAAAGATCCATTTATGAATGAAAATGCTTATATTTAAAAGCATTCTTTATTTTAAAAGAAAGAAATAGAGTTCTTATAAATTCAATCTCCATTTCCTTTCAGAAAAACATATTTAATATGCATATTTTAGTTTTTTAAAATTTGTATATTTTTTAGTTTGTGAAGAGTAATTTAAGACCTTGGTAGACACACTGTCGTAAATTGGAAGCTGCATTTACTTATTACGAGCATGCTACAAGCGTAGGCCTACATGTCTTAATCATGACATTTTTGCCAGCCGTAAAAATGCGAAAAAAATGCTAGGGAAAAAAAGTTTCTGGCCGTCGAAATTCGCATATACATTGTATTTTTATTTCTTTTATGGAGGCCCCTAGCTTCTTGTGGATATATCGGTGCTGTAATCCCGCCTGCCTTATTCCCTTAAATCCGGCCTTGTTTACAAGTTTGTTTGAATTCGCTAAATTTCTTTCTCTTTTAACATTATAGACCTATTTAGTGAACTTTAAGAACAGGAAATAAAATAGAAAAACAAACGTGATTACCGACTGGGAAAGCCAATTGACAAAATATGTGAGATGGGATCAAGCCTTAATTGACAATGATTATTTGTATTAACTTTGTATTGGCATAGGCCCTACGTTTTGCTATAGGCCTACATACAGCTTAATTGAATACATTGATAAGCCAAATCATCTTTGTATTTTACGTAAATTAGAAAAGAAGGAGCACTTCAAAACTACGAAAAGACAAAAGCCGAGCTGGTTTGGTCAAAGTTGTAAGACTTTTTTCAAAAGTCAGCCTTAAGAGCTACAGTGAAAGTAGCGCGAAAATGAAGTCGTCCAAAAAAAAAAAAAAGACGGCTTAACAATCTAAAAGAACGGATTGGCCTCTCTTTGAACTCATAAGAACAGGTACTGACCACAAAGAATGGAGGGATTGAGTTACGCGAAATGTCAAAGCACCCATACGGCAGAAGTCTAGGAACAGCTGAAAATGGACAACCGTAGTTAGGCTATTTATGGTGTACTAATCCATGCGTTTTTATATTCTAATTTGAGCTACTGTGCTATATTATTGGAAAATATTTTAAGCTAATTGATATTATGTTATTCCATTTTAAAAATTTCGAGTCTTTCTGTGTAGTTTACTCTGTTCTGTCTTTTGCTTTAATTTGTAAGTAGACCGTAGTTTAATGTTGAAGTTTAGTTTTTCTGTATCTTTTAAATCGCTGAACTTATAACTCCATTAAATAAAAATTCATTTAATTATTTATTGTAAATCGTAAAACGATTTGCCCTCACAAAGAAAAAAATAAAGACATTGTAATAAAATGTCTTTAAGTATATCTAGTATAAGTCTTACTTACGTAATAATAGAACTCTTTAATAAGCTGTTAGCACTGTAATCATAAACAGATGAACAAGGCACATTTTGTAAGTAAACTCTCTCGTTATGAAATATGTACACAGTGTTATCATACTAAACGACTCGGCCATCGCTACGACCCAGCTCAAGTGACTGCATTTATATATAGACTGGGACTACCAATGGCATGAAGTTCCAGACTATCAACTTGAGCATATCTACATGGACCTAATGTTTCTGGAAAACTTCACATTCGTCTGTTTAATAAAAAAGGGTGGGTGGATGGGGCACTATACGCTTCTCGATTCGGAAAGGTAGGGTGTTGGGGGGGGGGGAAGAGCGTAACAGCAAGGGGACAGAATTTGTTTGTGGTGGATTATGTATACATGTAGGAGGCTACAAACAGGATTTCAAAGATACGGCTTTACACAACTTTGGGGAGGGGGCACAGGCCTAACGGCATTGAACAAGCTGTCCTTCTACTGTGCATTGCTATTGGCTGTCGTTATTTAGGAGCATAAAATCAACGTCTCTTCCTGGTCTACAGCGTGACTAAGTTGGGGGGGGGGGGGGCGAGGACATGAGAGGCAGTGGTTCCAGGATTGGCATCGCTAATTTCTTTTTAGTTATTTTGGTTTTTTTTTAGACTTCTGGGGAATACCCTAACGGAAGAGACGGTAAAGCGTAAACAAAGTGAAAATTATAATTTAATACACTTGATCGTGTAGCTTAATATTATAAGTGCGATTCGTGTTTTACTTAGAATCAATGTGAATATTGAATAGTGAGGTTATTCTAAGTTTAGAAAGAACTGTCGGCGCCCAGAGGGGAGAAGATATGGAATCGCACATTTCATACGAGTTTCGCCTTTTTTGTTTATTCCATTTTATTTTCTAGAAGAGCTTCCTTAGGCATTTGTTTCTCAACTTGATAACAACTGTAGATGTATCTTCTCTTCAGCAGACAACGGTTCTTTTTTTTCTTTCAAATAACAAACTGTAATGCGATTCAATGAGTACTGACTTGTTTTACTGCTATCTTATGCCTTTTGGTTTGAAAGTTATCAGGTCAGGACCCTGTGGGTCTTTTGGGTAGTCTTTCACATGACTTAAAAAGTAAAAAGTAAAATTCCCTTTCAGACCTGGTGATATATAGGGAAGGGGTGTCATGTGGCCAGCACAACGACCAACAGCCTTTACTTTTTCCGAAACTAATGACAGTAGGTAGGTACCCAGTTGAACTGGGTGGACTCAGAGGCACCTATAAAGATACCGAAATTAAAATTCCCAGTCTTCACCAGGATTCGAATCTGGGACCTTCGGTTCGGAATCCACGCGCTTACCGCTCAGCCACCGCGCCTTCTTGCTCCTTACAAATTAAGGGCCGCAATTAAAATGTCATTTTTTTTGTCATGTAATTAGTCAACTGAACATGCCGAATGGTAAAGCGCTTAGTTTCTGATCCAGGGGACCCGAGTTCAAATCTCGATGAAGACTCGGATATTAAATTTCTGGGGCGTTCCTGAGTTCACCGGCATTGGTTTGGAGAGTAGAGGCGGTTAGTTGTTGTGAGCATTACATAGTGTTTCCATGCTCCCAAGGTCTGATTTACAAAAAAAAAAAAATCTTAAAATAAAGGAAAATGTACAGTTATTAATGGTTGTTTGTTATCATCGATCGGGGAGAGTGAGTGAATCGATTGGGCTGTAAATTAAGTGCTTGGCAGTTAGTATGTGTGATTTTAATTATGAAACTCCCTACTGTAGTACCCCCCTCCCCTTTTTAATGTTTTTATTAATAAGAAATGTGGCTATGTGCTATCAAGAGTTTCCTAACATTAAGCAAGAGACAGCGACATACTGAGTGCTACGTTCCTTTTCTTTTAAGTTGTCAAGTCAGAAATGAAATTAGGATAAAGAATTTTTGTGTAGGATTTCTTTATCACGAGAAAATGCGCATACATTTATTTCTATTCCTACATTTTATTTAGGTCAGGTTTGAATGAAACACTGACAAGCACAGGGAGTTTTCCAAAGGAACAAAGATAAAGAAAAAAGTCACTCTTAGTTGACGGAGCTAGACAGATGACAGATGAACCTACGTCACGACAAACCCCTAAATGTGCTCGGGGAAGACCCTCATTTATTTTAAAGCTCAAATTTCATTGGACGTAGGTCTAGGACTTTCTCACTCAGTGCTGAAAAATAGTAGCATCCACTTTTAATAGAGCGTAAGAAACTTAATCACGGAAATAAAGATTGTAAATGAAACTTTATTTTTTTCTGTTTTACTACACAGGGGCCTATCTACCTAGAAGAATTTTTTTCTTAGCAACCAAAACATCCGGTTTGAGTTTTTATAGCTACCGCGCCTAATTGTAAAATGTTTCCAATTTCTTAATAGTGTGACCTACAACGACTAATCTTCTCATCACTGACAGTTATTCAGAGCAATGGTTCCCTAATTTTTTTTTTATCAAGTAAGCAATATCTAGGACGGCCTTTGTCTGCAGGTACAACGACTGCTAATTATAACTGAAGGCGTTTTCGCATTTCATGAAAATAAATGAGTATTCCCTGAAAACCATTTCGCCATATACGCCATTTCATTCGTGATTCATTAATCGTCGAGGACAATACGTCAAGATAATGAAACTATTAATACACTTAAATTGGCGAAATTCATCGGGCTACGCTTATAGCCAGTATTTTATTGTTACAAAAAAAAAAAAAAAAACAACTATAATAATCATTGTACATTAAACGTGCTAAAATCTAAATTTTTAGAATGGTTTACAAGCAATGTGATTCAAGAATCATTCAAATAGCTGGTTTAGAGTTCAGAAAAAAAAGTTACACTGTCCTGCATGTACAACTAATTCTAGAATTATGTAGGCCGAGTAGGCATACGAGTCAGTCAAGTGACAGAACTCAGAGACTTGAAACGTGATTGTTTTAATATTAGTCTTACATTTCATCCATATTTAAAGAGTCATTCACCGATCCCTTAGTCTGTAAGACCGCTGGAAACCACGTGACTACACATGATCTGCCAATCGTCTTTCTCCACTCTTCTCTCTCTTTCGCCTTTGATAGAATTTCTTTCATTGACAGGCCCGTGCATTCTTTGATGTTGTCTTTCCATCCCTTTCGTTGTCTTCCTCTTCTTCTTTCCAATAGTGATATTTCCTGAAGGATCTTTGCGAACCTTTGGGACCTTTTTTACTGTGTTATAGCAGGTCATCATGGGCCCCATTGCTGTTGTATCTTTGCTTGTAATGTGATCTTTGTATGCGATACCTAGAATCCTTGTATAACATCTCAATTCATATTGCTACGTTTGCAGTCAGAGTCAAAGATATACGAAAAGCATACAAGAATGTGGTCATAACAAGAAGCGAACCAGTCTGATTTGGTATCGAGAGGTATGTCCATGTCTTTCAACAAGGTCCATTGTTACTGCTCGAATCAAGTCCATGTTGCTGTTTTAACTTGACGTCCGGACGTTTATTTATTCAAATTATTACGTCCTGGTCAAAGAGTTCTTGAAGGTTAAAATTCTGGACGTTAGGTTACATGATTCTAGTCTAGCAAGATGCAGAATGTCTTTTACATTTTTTTTGTACCTTCCACGTATATAGCAGTCCTGTGTGTATCTTATATATATATATACATATTTATATATATATATATATATATATATATATATAATACTGATTATCTGCTGTACTGGGATAGACCTATTTTGACCGACAAAACAGTAGATTTTAATCGCCCTGATCTGCTGCTCATCGATAAAAAAGGAAAAAAGCCGCTACCATTATCGACATTGCCGTACCACTATCTCATAATTTAAGAAAAACTGAGTTGGAAAAACAATGAAAATATGGGAACCTAAGCTTGGAGATTAATCGTCTATGGAAGCTTACTAAAACAACAATATACCCCATTGTTATATCAACCGAGGGGATAATAACAACTGACCTCACGGATACCTTTAAGGCCATTGGCATTCCTAGGAACATTCTCGTTGCCTGTCAGAGGGTGGTACTGCTGCAGACCTGCCACATCACTAGAAAATTCCTCAGTGGAAACTGATAAAGGGACTACGATGAATTTTGTTTCCCTTTAACGAAACTCGACCCTGGCTGCGCCAGAGAAAGAATACTTGTTCTTTTATCATAATAATAATAATAATTAGGTCACTCCACATTTAATTCATGAATAGAAAACTGCATAGACCTTGAACAAATATTCGTCGCCTTTAAGTTGGAGGCGGGGTGAGGGAGATTGTGAAGAAAGGGAAAAAAAACTTGAAGGCATCTTAAAGCAAATATAAATCATAAGCCTCCACCTGGACTCAAACACGAGTCACTCGGTTCGTTAGTCAAGCGTTTGTCACAATTTGGTAAATTTGTCAAAAAATATTCACACTTCATAGAATAACATTTTTGTTTCAATCTTTTACCACAGCAAACTTATTTGCATAATTGCACTTGACTTTTGGAATGTATGAGCTCGTCCAAACGTAGATTTCTGTAACAATCTAAAACTATGCACAGGAGGCATTTATAGAGTTGGATTTTTTATAAGAATAACATTATTTACAACACGGACATTTAAAAACTTCCATAATTACATTCTACCAATGTCAACTGTATATTTATTGTCTTTTTACTAACTCTTTCTCTGCTAATTAACGATACCGACGTTGATTTGATCACATTTAATTAAATTAATGTTTGGTTTTATAAAATTTAATCGCTTTTCCTCAAGCTGAATTGAAGGAACTGAGCTATCTATATCATGCAAAGAAGCTGACATACAGTGTGCGATGAGTCATTTACCTATGCATAGAAGTTGACATCATTAATTCACGATTACACAGCCACATTGTTCAGAAATGATTTGAGATGTTACTGACACACAGGCTTGTGTCTTGTCCCTAGGATGTCGTAGTTCTACGAGATTCCATAACGAATGACGTGAAAATTTAATTAGCATAAACTTTTTTTTTGTGAGTCGGAAGATGGAAAAGACATGGAAAAAAATGGAATAAAAAAATTAAAACATGAACGCTGCATTAATTATGTAACATTCATAGATTGATGTCCACTTCTCTTTGTTTTATTGCAATTAGGCCTATTATTATCCTTTACACGAAATGATATCATTTCTCAAAAGGGAGCCCAAACAATAGAGGGCCTAATGTAAACGCCCATGCGCGTTATCCCATCCCTACTTAATGATCAAACAAACTCAGTAATACTGTAAGCTCTATTTCAATGTGACTATCAACATTAGGAAAACATTAGCTATTGGTCTGGATTTGAACGATATCAAGGAGTGGAGCGGATGTTAAGGAATTCGCAATAACACAACCATCGAGATAACGGAGAGAATGTATTATCATAGGTGGACTTTAGCCCTCGGCAAAATTATATTATAAAATTATGACAACTTTTTGGGTCGATAATTATCTATTTATAAACGCTACGTTGGATTTTTTTCAGTTTGATCACTGTCTCACAGATTCAATCAATCGTTAAATTAGTTAATTTTCGTTGAAGGGCGACGTCCTTGTTGCCAACTAAATTAAAAAAAAAAAGAATGGAGCTATAATTTTAACAGTATCTCTAGGCAGTTGACTTTCGTATGAAATCTCCTTTATTACCGCTAATTAGTGGCCGATTTGTTGCAAAGTTGTAAGTCATAAAGTGAAAGAATTAGACTTTCTCCATATTGAAACTATTTTAAGCTATAACCGGAAGTGCTTAGACGGTTGAATTCTGCTGTGCTAACAAGTGGGGAAAAAAATATCACAACTTTTTAAAAACAAATCTTGTCAAACATAAAATTTATATACTGGAAATTGGAATTAATTTCTTGTAACTTGAGAACAGGGTATTTCTTTCATAAGTGCTTTTTATAAATTCTGGAAAGTCGCATGATCTTCAGTTTTGAAAATTAAAAAGAAACTAAACGATTGGAGATATTTGTAGCCTGGACACAGATAGATATAGATATACATATAGTTTTATGATCTAGATCTATTTCTTTTGTTGTTGAGGGTTTCCATAATTTTATTTATGGCTGTCATCTCATCGCTTCAAAGTTTTAGTTTTAAACCCATAAATTCTAAAGAAATGAACGTAGCGTGTTTTTACGCTCGTAGTCCAAGGCGCCTAATAATCATTTCTATTCAGGTCTATGGTGTCAACATTTTCTTCACTTCGTACACCGAATGCACCAACAAGTTAGCTATTTATAGACCCCCCCCCCTCCCACGTATGAAAATATCCCATATTGTTTTAAAAATTGTAAATTATTTTATCACAAACCTTTTACATTTAAGTTTCGAAAAAATCTGGTTCAAATGTTCAGTCATTAAGCCAACTTTGTTGTAGCAAATGGAATGCTAAAATATTATCGATTTTAGATATTGGGTTAATACGTTGTCTCCACGGAAATAATGCAACAAAAACTTTCGGTCCAAGTCTTGTCAAGTAAAAGACAAGAGTGTAGCCGTGTTAGTAAAAAGTATATTGTAACAAAGAGGTCGTGTTGCTTTCACTAGTGACAAGTACAAAGTTATACTTTTGTTATAGCATTAAAAATTCTGACAAGAAATTATATGTTGTTGTTGTTGTATTTCTTCCCGTATTCTTATAATAATTGCTTTTGAATAGCAAGTCTTTCAAACTCTTATTACGACAGGCGCAGTGCTCCTTCTGGTCCTATCTCTTTTATTCACATGTTGGAGAGAGAGAGACAGAGACAGTATTTGGGAACAAGTTTCCTTGTTGCTTTAGAAATTTTGTATAAAAGATTTTTTAAAGTAGTTAACTATTTCTTAGGTAAAAAAAATATTTAAAAATATGTACTGTATAATTATAATTATCTGGAATATTCTGTCCATATTTGTGACCACTGTCAGAAATATTTAGCCATTGTTTGAGTGCTTAGCTTTCCAAACCGATGTTTTCCAAGGTTTAAAAATCGGTTAAGACTTACATTTTCAATTTCTTGATTTTTTTTAGGGCGCTATTAAATCCAACCACAACCTTAATGGGTACCTGACATGGATGGAGGGGGAGTCGTTGTGTTGACTCCATGACACCCTCGTTAACCGCTGGTGAAAGCAACAGATGACCTTTACATCCTCTGCCCAGTAGGTCACATGGTCTGAAAGGGACTCTTTACTTTACATTTATTAGTAGTAGTATATATTTTAATATTCTGTAGCGCTTTTCATGCAGAATGTTCTGTCAACACTCGTGCTCACTCTGTTAGAAAGAAGCTTCTATTTAAGCTACTCACCCTCTTCTTGTCGTAGTCTCGCATTCCTCATTCCCCTCGTCGATCGTCTCAAAATTCCTAAAATTTGGCCTATAGCTCATGATGGAATGTTCTAGAATGTCCACTTACGGTCAACAATGTTTACACCAAGACCAAAACTGAACTAGTTTTCGTTTCTAGGCAAAAGAAGCCTGGACAGGTGTTTCAAATGGGGCGACTCCATATTCTTTTCTCCTGAGTCCTTCTGAAAGTTGCGCCATTTTGTATTATATTATCCGTTATAAAAAACAATTGAAGTGTTTTAATGTATTGTCTTAATGATGAAGTAAAACAAGTCTGTTAGTCAACTTATTTAAACTTTGTATTTGTTTTGAATTTGGCATAAATCCTTTTCGTCAGTAGTTATCCAGCACAAAATAAATATTTATTCTGAAAGTAGAGGTTGAAAAAATAACAAGTAATTATCCAAAGTTAATGAAACATACTGCATAAAGATGAAATAATTTTACTTTCAACTACGAATATTAAAGATATGTAGACTACCTAAGAAAGTAAAAAAAAAAAACTACCAATACTATTAATCAATCCATTGTTTCAACAAAGTGACCTAGAGTCTTACCTGTGCTCTAGTAACTAACGATGACTGCAAGCTGGGCTACAACGAACTATTACATAGAGATAACAAAACACTACGACCGAACTGATTGCCTGAGTCCATCGGAAACACAGTTTAAGTGATCCTTAGTTCACCACCAGGCGTCACTACATTGTTTTTTTTATCTTGTGTTAGCCTATTCATAACAATCTCCAGTTAGTCGGTTGCAGTGGGTCTACTTAAAGCTAATACTCCTCTGCAGAGACACTGTCATATTTGAAACGGTCTCTGAAGCTCCCCTGGCGTGACCTTATTGACAACGTCATAAATCCCTTTTAGTGACATTTAAGAAAAGGGGACACCCACCAGCCCCTGCTCACGCTACACTAAACATATATTTGATGAATCGTAACATGCTTCTTTTCTATGTCCTGTAAACCCGTAGGAAGGTCTTGGGGGCACCCACGCTGATTACCTCGTACCCTATGTTAGTACATTTTACAACAAACTTTAAATCTGTCGATGTATCTATTTGAGCCAAACGTTTGAAAGTTTTGAGATTAGACAATAAAAACTTGAGACTTTAAGAAGAAATTATTGCCTACTTGAAACTTATGGGCAATAGGCCAGAAGGTTAAATGTATTACTAAATCATTATTTATCTTTTATCATTTGCGTGTGGGTTGATCAGTAAAATCGAAATGGGGTTTAAGAGTCTCAACGTCACAGTTTTAAAGCACTAGATGACATCCCTGCAGTTGTATACAATGTGTGTCTGTGTGTGTGTGTTTCTGTGCGTAAATGTGTTTAGTGTTACTAAATATTTGTAAATAATATACTCTAGTTATAATTTATTGGCTCACAATAAACAAATATGAAGATTTGTTCCAATTGAAAATAAGCTTTGATAATTAATATAGATGAAAATCGATACATCGCTTTTAGTATCGATTACATCTTTATATTCTGTTAATAGTTTTTTAAAAAAAAATCGTGTTAATGATCAATATATTTGGTGTAATCTAATTCATCTATAATGGACCTCATTAACAAACCACATTTACTCACGTGATAATATTTATAAAACAACGGGGAAAAAACTGTCACGTGATAGCCATTGTGTATTAAACATTAGATATTAATTTGTATAGAAGAGATAAAGAATCACGTGGCTAAATGTTGTTTGTTTACGATTGGTG
>JADKLZ010000687.1:3119280-3129869 GCA_021533235.1 Biomphalaria straminea
AGTAATTATTATTATCATTGTTATTTAAACATGGAAATGAAAATGCACCACGTTATTCTACTGCTAATAAATAAAACGGCTTAACCGCCATACTTTTTTTTGTCCCCATTTCGCGTGCACCCACGGGTGTGTCAGCGTGCTACACTGTGTGAGAAACGCTGGTATAGATTAACAAACACGTGTACAGTTAGTATCACCTAGTGACTTTAACCCCTACATTTCAACTTATCAAGCCTTTTTTTTTTACACCCTTCAACCTCCCTCCCCCTAGATTATTTGTGTCTTTAACATTAGCGTCTATCAAAGGGAACATTTTTTTTTGTCATGGTACATAGTTGTGCTTTATATATGTGTATCTTTTTATATTAAGTAACTGAAGCTATTCACAAGTGAGTTGTCCAAAAATGAAACCAGAATTAGATTGAATGTCAAGCATGAAGTGATGTCACATTTATTATGCAGTACTGGCGGACTGGAAGTTCTTATTCTGCGATGAGAGTAATGGCCCCTTAGTTCATACTAATTCATATCTATACTATAAATAAATACTATAAGGTATAAATTAATTTTAAAAAATATAATTCGCTTTTAGTAGTGCCACTTTTCTCCCTCAAAGGTTACGGTCTGCGGGCTTTTTCTGTGAGCAGATCAAAGGTTTGGAACTCACTCCCCACTCACTCCCCATTGATCTCAGACAACATACTACACTACATTCAAGAAGAACATTAAGACCGACCTGTTTAAACCTGTTCTTAGATTAGTTTGTCATGTTAGCTCTTGTGTTTATGCTAGCAATGTAATCACAGTGCCTTGAGCCTACATTTTGTTTGTTAACAGCGCTCTATAATAAATAAATAAATATACTATTAATATATATTATCAGTAACAGGAGGGTACATTTAGCGAGCAACTAGCGCCTAACCAGTATAAATATATGGTGACCGGTCAGTTCATACCCAGTCATTCATCTAATATAAAAATATGATTATGTAGAATGCTTTTTGATATTTTTTGACATGTTATTAATGCGCTTATAGAGTTTCCTCTTCCACTTTGCATTCTTGATGAGATATCATATAATGTATTGTAAAGTGAAATAATAATTTGACACATATATAACTCACTAAAATATCTCCCTAGTTGTCCAAACGTCTTTCGCTCGTCTCCTTTCCTTTTTGCAACATTTACATCTCTATTAATTCCCTTAAACTTCTGAACACACGCTAATAATTCCATCAAATTCCTTACACTACACAACCATAGACATCCGCTCTCCTTTCCTTATATAACAAATACGCACATACACTGCGTAACAATCTCTTGTACCCCCCCCCCCCCGTCTATGTTATTGTTCTGTTCTCCTCAAAACGTCATCCCCGACAGTGCGGAAGGTGCGCACCATGTTAAATACTGTCTGGACTAGACTGGACAAGAACATCCATGTTTGTTTGTTTTTTAGCAGCTAGTAAAAAGTAGAGCAACATAATCCAAGCAACAGTATAGACCAGACCAAACAGAAAGGGGAAGCGTTTGTTCCGCTTCGCCAAGCAAAGGAACGAGAAGGAACAGTAGCCAGTGAAAATGCCAAGTACAGAGGTGTCTATACTGTGCAAGTGCATGAGTTGTAGTGGAAGGGCGTACCTGAGTAGTGACAAAATTTTTTTTTTAGGGGTGGGGGGTTGGTATGTGAACAGATCTGTGACCCCGTGACAGTGGCAATACCTGTGCGAGATAGGTATTACTTGTGAGATGCTACTGTTTTTTTATGGTAGTTATTTCTGTAAATTAGTAGTTCTCAACCTTTTTAGGTCGGCGCCCTCCCCCCCCTCCCTTTTACGATTTAACTATGCGGCGACCCCCAAACGTTAAAAATCAGAATCGATACTTTTCCTAATGTTCTAAAACAGTTCACTTAATGTAAACATTTGATATGCTTTGCCAAAGGTTTAGGTTTCATCACGACGCAAATGTCATTATAGTCTTGAAATAAATAGTTCTCATTAGGATTAAATTGAATCCAATAACAAAGATGGCATCTTTGTGACATGCATTTATTTACTATTCTATTTTTTCCTCGAGAGGTGTGGTAGCTGAACGGTAAAGCTCTTGGTTCCCGAAGACTGGGATTTTTTAACTCTTTGGGCGCCTCTGAGTCCACCCAGCTCTAATGGGTACTTTGCATAAGTTGAGGAAAAGTAAAGGCGGTTGGTCGTTGTGCTGGCCGCATGACACCCTCGTTAACTTTGGGCCACAGATGACCCTTCTATCATCTGCCCTATAGACCACATGGTCTGAAAGGAGAAACTTTCAAATCATTTATATTTTATTTACTGTTTGTGTCGCGGACTTAAGTGACTATTAAAAAAAAAAAAAGCATGACGTAGAATATGCCGTATTAAAATCCATATCCTGGCAATTCGTTATTCCACAGACGCTAAGGGGTCGCGACCCACAGATTAATACGCCCTTTTATATATCTTTCACAGCCACTGTAAATAAACATAGTCATCCTTTCAGATCTTGTTTCCTAAAGTTGCTTGCTTTTCTATACAATCATTTACACAAATACTTAGTGCTTCCTTTCAAAAGTAGCCTCCCCTTCCCAATTTGTTTGTTTCTCTTTGACTTAAAATTAGAAAATTATCTTTAGAAATCTGTATGCATACTATGCAGCTTAAAATGAAAGTACATACACTCTTTCATGTTGCTTTTTTTAAATTAGTTTGGTTAAGAATTTTTGTTGTTATTATTTATTATTTGTTTCCTGACTCGCCATGAAGACAACTCGAAAAAACGACTAGCAGACGTTGAATTTGACTGTCATTATGCATATTTTGAAGCCAATGTATTCAAACTTTTTTTTTTACAAGTACCACTCGACGAGTGCGGGAAACTGAAGTACCACTGTCTTTAATATTTTTAAACATTTATTTATAATAAAAGAAAAAGTCGTTGTAATCATTATAATGATGACATTTGAGTGATATTGAGCGAATTTTTCTTTAATTAACAAAGTATTTTATAAATCGACTGAACCATCATATGTGATATTGTTTGAGTTCAGATTATCACTTTTAACAAGAATAATGGCTTGAATACAAGTTGACTCACTATTACTGCTGTCTCTAGCACAAAACAAACTGTTTCTTCACTGCTATCTCATCCGCTGTCATGGGCGAAGTGTGCAAAAATCTGGTAAAGTAACATTATTTATTTATGTCTATGGTTGACCTACGGCTATCTGCTGTTCACAGCCGTCTCAGATTTCTGTGCCACTGTGGGCTGCATTTAGCTTAAAGAGTGGTATTGGTCTGCGCGAGCCGATTATCACTATAAAAATACTCAGCGCAGGCTGGAGACTCGAAGACAAGCCTATTATTATTATTATTATTATGGTTGACTTACTATCCGCTCCCAGTTTAAAAAATGTGGGACCAGAGACTTTATTAGGTTGGGTTTGTATACTCACGTTTTGAAATGCGACTTGGTGTCTGCCAGGACTTTACTTATGTATTATTATTATATACATGTATTTAAAATGTCTGGGTAGTTGAGTATAATTCTATACCAGACACATCATGCAAAAAGTCATATATAGAGTAATAAACGATGTTATGATGATTTTAAAATAAAAAATAAGAGTTTATTATTATATTGAAATTAATAATGTGAATGATAAATAATCAGAAATAAATATGATCATAAATAAGTACATTCATAGTAATTGCTTGAGTAACATTGATAAAATGTTGCTTAAAAACATTGACAAAGCATTGATAGTGATTTCAACCACATGACAGTTGAATAACAAGTATGTATATACTTTCAAGGAACATCAAACTTGGTAGTATCATTCAATGACTGTCTTTAACCTCTGTCCGACGACACTGACAAAGATGACGACAGCAATGTCCAGGGTCATACCAGAACCCACAGTATTAACTCAACGAGGAAATAGGTAACCCCAACACTGAAATAACCAAGAAGACTATCGTCTGATATATAAATTCGAACGAATCCGTGTAAATAATATTATTATAATATAATAATAAAAAGACTCACCCTAAACAGGGGTCAAAGAGTCCTTCCAAGAATAGATCCTAAACAATATAGCTAAGACTGCCCAGTTGCGTGAAGCAAAGGAAATATTGAGGACCACAAAAATTACAGCTTGTCTATCAAGTACTAGATGGCCAAATGCGACCCAAAGTAAGAGTGAACACATGACGTCACATCAAATAATGACAACTCGACAAGGAAAAAAAATATACTATACAAAACATCTGTGGCATTTTACGTCTCTAGAGACGATCTTTTCCCCTTGCAAGCTCTTGTGTGACTAAAGAGGCCGATCCTTGATACACAGCTGCGATTGCAGGTTGGGCATATGTAGTCACCAGGTCACTTATATTACGTAAAGAAGAAATTGTGAAAAATGTTAATATACAATTGTCTGTTTACAAACTTACTGCGACAGTGTCTTTCACTCATATACAATTAAATTCAGCATTTTAAATTGGGTAATAGGCGGTATCAGCTTAATAATTTGTGGGGAGGTTTTACTTTTCTTTATTCCTGTTCTGTATTTTGTTTGTATAAACTTTCTCATCAATCTTTCATTCGAATGAATAGTTCAATTATATTCCACTAAGAATAAGTTTAGAAATATGCACATTGTTGTAGACCAAGAATATGTAGTAGCCATTCCTTAAATGTAATAAATATGTAATAAAATCTCAGTCACTTCAAACATAGCTGTGCTTTAACTAGATCAAAATGGCTTTAATCGTTATGCAAATACCCACGCAGAGTAGGAAACCGTACTGTTAAATAAATATATAGATTTATCCATAAAGCGTGTCATTTAGGGTAGAGATTAGTTCCTATTTAGATCAACTTAAAAACCGCTCCGCTTCTATAGCAAACAAAAAACTGATAGCGGAATCTTGCTTGCGGGGGCTCTGGCTGTCACTTTAGTCACAGACATTTTTGGAGTGCCTTCGAATCTTAGTAGTTAGCATATAAATTCGTTGTTCAATTATAAAGTTGTTTTTTTTTTTTTAGTAGAATTCGAACCTTCAGATTTAGAAACATGTAAATTACGCGTTCTTCGAGTGAATAGTATGTACGTTACATAATATTGCGTCAATAAGGTGTGGCGATTAGGTTTACCGCGCAGCACTGTGCCTAGATTTAGTGCTATTAGATATTATTTCTTTCGTAGGTTTGCTTATATTTGAGAATCAATGCATGTTTCTCTTTTTTTAATGACTAGGCCTAAGTGATAAATAACATCATTGGCTGAATAGAGTGTGTTGTGTTAGATGTTCAGACATGACGGAACTATATTATACATCGCTATCTTTCTGGTGTATCCGGTGTGCGAAATAAAGGTAGTGTTGGGAATACGTTCTCATGTTTAAACGGTATATCAAAATATGTCGGCAAAATAGACTTATATATTATATATAGACTGGTAACCGGAATCAAATTCTTATACCCGATTGATCGATTCACAGACCTATATATGCATATATTTGTGTACATAACTCTTTTTTTCAAGCTTTAAAGAAAGTCGCCCCAATCAATCTTTTCTTAGAAAAGTAATGATCTTTACTTTTCAAAGTTTAAAAATAATGCATAATCATTTCTCGTATTTTCTGTGCAATGGTCATAGACATAAATAAATATAGACTGGCCAATAAGACTATTTTATGAAACTAAAATTTGTGAATTGCAATTGTGTATACTTTATTAATGTCTATGAGTTTTGTTTAATCTCCAAGACTGAAGATAATGCAATTTTTTAATTTTACAGAATTCGGAAATCCGAATACAATAGATATACATGTTTTCAAGTTACATGAAGTTACTTCCTTTTTTTCCAGTCTATATTTATTTATGTCTATGGCAATGGGCTATTAATCACAGATCTATATATTCACGCAAATGTGTGAAACAAATTCATTTCCTGTTAGTTTCCATTGAGATGTTTCAAAAATCCTAGATTGAAATAATTCATGTTAATTTTAATCATCTTATGTACACTTAAATAGATTGATGACCTAGATCTTTCTAGATTATGTATCTCCAAATAGCAAAATAATAATAAGGAGATGAGAGTAGGGCCTACTCTTTATTTTGGCTGTACCCTCTTCCACTGAAACAGACCTTCTCAAAAACATTTATTTAAATTTGAAATGTTAAAAAGCAATCTGTGCGCTAAGTTTTAAACAAAATATATATATTTTTTAAAATTCATTTTCGTTTTATTGTTAGCGGCCTGATCGGACTTTCCTATTTTTTTTTCGTCAACTTTTGAGAACATAAATTATTGAATGTATTGTTCTAGCATGCTCTAATACGTTTTGACCCCGACTTCAAACTAACTACAATTTCGCTAACGATGTTCTTGTGATAGCATTTTTTTTAACTGAAGTAACATAGTCACGGAGGTAGGGCCAGGAGAACAATGCTTCTTTTGTGTTCACAATTGATGAAACAAAGTAACATGATTCAGGAGGTAGGGCCTAGAGAACAAGGTTTCTGTTGTGTTCACAATTGTTGAAAAAAGTAACATGGTTGTGACTGACATTGTTCATGGTCAGGAGCATCGAATGACCATTTATTATCGCGGCCTGTTCCGGAACAGCACCAAAAAGAGAGAGGAGACTTTTTCTCAGTTCCGCGAAAGAGTGGACATGTACTGCCGGCGGTGGTACGACGCCGAGGGCGTCCAGAGCGACTTCGAACGGCTGCACGACCTGATCATGCGTGAGCAGCTCTACGCTAGCAGCCCGACTCACGTCAAAGACTGTCTGAAAAGGTACGCGATCAAATCTTGCGATGAACTTGTTCAGATTGCGGATACTTTTCTGAAAAATGAGACTCTCAATGGTCTCAGTGGTACTCACTTAAAGATGTCAGGTAATACATTTGTGTTTGAGAGAAAGAGAGAGAGAGAGAATTAGTGATACAGCGAGCTAGTGTTTTTTTTTTTTTTGTCTGTGTCTTTTGTGTGTGAAACATTTTCTTAATAAAAAGACTTGTATCTTCTTTTTCTGATTGGAGCTCGTAAAAGTGTCTTTAGACACACAAGCTTGGACTTGTAGTTTTCGTACCCAGCAGGTCTTTAAACGAGCCGCACAAGCTCACGTCTACGAAAGTGCGTATACTTTGGTGTCAAAGACATTTTTAAATACTTTCAAAATACACATTGAATAGATACATTATCATGCATGGATATCTTGTGTCACAATGTTCTTCTTCTACTTCAGATTGATTGATGAATGATGTTATTAACTTTAACTTGAAGTGCTATAGGAAGCTGCTGCCTGAGTAGAAGAATGATCTTGTGTTGCCGGGGACTGTCTTGAACTCATACAATATTGAATTATTACGATCTAGGAATCAAGTCAATAACTTCTCCGTGAAAATAAAACAACTTTAATTGGAACTTTAATTCAAATTTAACTTAAGTACAACTTATGTACAATGCAGATCAAACAATATGAAATAAAATCACAAAGGCTTATAAACAGAGCTCTAATAAAACATGACTTGCTCATATGAAATTATTTTATCGACTGGCGTTCTTTCTAACCCCGCCAATCTCCTGGCGCTAGTTTTTTTAGAAAAATGTCTAATTATTTTTAAATCAACCAATAGATTTCAAATTCTAGAAAGATAAAAAAAAAAGCTATAAATGACTCCCTGGTATTTCCAGTTTAGAGAAGAACCCAGATTCTAGGTTTTTCCAAGTTTCCCTAGTAAATAAAAATAACATAGACAAACCCAGAATGGCATATGTGACATCTTGCTACCTAACTTTATTACAAAGCATTTATCAAATCAATCTGGTAAAAAGTGTCTACACGTTATTTCTCTCAAACCCGTTCTCGGGATTAAGATGAAACTTTGCACAATTACTCATTGTAATCAAGACATGAATGAAAAAAAAAAACACAATAATCCTATACTCTTAAGCGAGCAATTCTTGTATATATATATATCTTCTATTTCGAAAACGGCTCTAACGATTTTCTATAAAATTTCAACGTATCTGCATATTAGTGAGAAAAAAAATTTCAGCTCATTGGCCACATCGGGAAAACTCGAGTTCGACCGTTATTTCGATACATAAAATGTCTCGTTGTAAAATTAATATTGGCTTCAATATATTTATGAATGAAAGTTATGAATGAAAGTTTTTCCATGACGTAAATGGGAAAAACGCTGCTTACGTCACTAGGCTTACTATAGTGTACTTCTTTGCAAACAAGAACGCGTTTAGAGATATGAATGAAGGGATGTGTAAAACTAAAAGCAGACCACGGGCTGTAGCACCACTGGGATGGATGGATGGCAAAAGCCGGTATGAACTTCTTATTGTCCGACAGTCAGGCTGGGCAGGGCATTTATTTAACCGAGCAAGGCTCGGCCACCTGATATTTAGTTATTAAATTACTGGTTATTAATTATTTTGTTTTATACCAATAAGGGACATCAATCCTTCAGTACTCAAATATACGGCTAATTATGTAGGGTTTTGTCCCCTAGATAATTGAATACGTTATTTCTCCCACCACGCCCATTTCTTTTTTTTTGGAATCAAATTAAAACTTTAAACAATTAATTATTGCGCCTAACATAACATGAATCGATATAAAGAAAAAATAACCAATTAATTAATTATTGATAATTAATAATTTTGTTTGATACCGAAGGAGGAAAATATCTTTGTCATTATTGAGAGATATAGTTGTACGTGCGGAGCTATTTCCCTTACAAAAGCTTTTTTTAAAACGAGTTTTTATGTTTGCTTATATCCAGTATAATTAGTTGATCTAATTACACAGGGGAGGCGCTGTGGTTGAGCGGTAAAGCGCTTGGCTCCTGAACCAAGGGGTCCGGGGATCGAATCCTGGTGTAGACTGGGATTTTTATTTCGGGATCGTTGGGCGCCTCTGAGTCCACCCAGCTCTAATGGGTACCTGACATTAGTTGGGCGAAAGTAAAGGCGGTTGGTGGTTGTGCTGGCCACATGACACCCTCGTTAACAGTAGGCCACAGAATTAGATGAACTTTACATCATCTTCCCTATAGACCACAAGGTCTGAAAGGGGAACTTAACTTTTTTTTTAACTTTAATTGCACAGGCGTGCCCTTACCTACTTTGCTTTCCATATTCAGATCACACAAAATATTAAACTTCGAGTTGTCATGTATCCAGGGACGGCCTTAGGCCATTGCAACGTATGTGGTCGATTAAAAAAAAAACGGAATTGTCAGCTTTCATTTAATGTAAAATGTATTGAGAGGACAAATTTTAAACAATATCAAAGAATCCAGTACTTTATTTACTTGATCCAGTACTTTATTTACTTGACCCAGTACTTTATTTACTTGACCCAGTACTTTATGTACTTTAACAGTCACTGGCATATAAACATCGATCTAAATCTATTACGATCTTTTTTTTTAAAAAAAAGCAATTTTTTTTTCATTACATATTTATATCTTGAGACAGGTTTGGATTTAAATATTTGTAGGATTTTTGTGCAGGCCCCTACAGTTTTTCGAAAGCTTTAATAAGGATCCACTTATTAATGAAAATATTTATATCTAAAAGCTTGCTATATTTGAGTAAAGAAAAAAAAAAGAAATAGAAATCTTGTACATTTAATCTCACATTCCTCTACAAAAATATTTAATATGAATATTTTACTTTAAAAAGTGTATAATTCTGAGTTTGTGGAGGGTATGGCCTTTGGTAAATCCGGATCTGTATTATTTATTCCGAGCATGCTACAAGTGTTCTCTTCTACAACAGTTTTGCCAGCCGTAAAAATGAGATCTAAATATACAATTAGAATGAAAATGCTAGATCTATTTGACATAATCAAGAATTACTTGAGCTCAAAAATACATGAAGATAGATTAAACAATTTGGCAATTCTTGCTATTGAGCGTGATCTATGTAAGAAACAGAATTTTGATAAATTGTATGACTTCACTATACGTATGGCTGGTACAGTAAAGTTATTTTCATCGTGCTTTTATACTAAAAATGCAAAGACACATTTATTTTCTAAAAAAATATATTAATTTTCACTAAGTACCCTTATTCCCATACCCTGACTGGGCCCCGCGCATTCCGTTTCGTAACGGGCCCCGCTATTGTTAGGGCCGGCCCTTCATGTATCTTACACATTTGGTCTCCACTTGTAAGAAAATCCCACTGTGTTTGTGTATGCATGACAAGATTGGCACAGGAAATGTGTAGGACTTCTTCTTTGAAGTAACGTCTGTAAAAGATAAGATAAGATGTTTGTAAACATCGCACCCAGCTCTTGTTGATAAAAGCTTCTCATTCGTCGAAAGATATTTTCTACTGACATCGCTATCTTTGAAAACATAACACTAGTTTATCGGCATAGTATATTAATAGCATATCTCGTGAGAATCGTTGTAGATGCCTTCACTTTCCTTTCCTTTATTTAAACAAAGTTTTATGAAATTTGAACAGGGAATAGTTTTATGAAATTTGAACAGGGAATTATTTTATTAAATTTGAACAGGGAATTGTT
>JADKLZ010000687.1:3129879-3148245 GCA_021533235.1 Biomphalaria straminea
AAATTTGAACAGGGAATTATTTTATTAAATTTGAACAGGGAATTGTTTTATGAAATTTGAACAGGGAATTGTTTTTATGAAATTTGAACAAGGAATTGTTTTATGAAATTTGAACAGGGAATTGTTTTATGAAATTTGAACAGGGAGTTGTCATAGACATACATAAATATAGACTGGCCAATAAGAGAGTTTTATGAAAAGAAAATTTGTGAATTGCAATTGTGTGTACTTTATTTTATGTCTATAAATTGTGTTTAATCTCTAAGACTGAAGATCACGCAATTTTTAAATTTTTCATAACTCGGAAATCCGAATACAATAGATATACATGTTTTCAAGTTACATGAAGTTACTTCCTTTTTCCAGTCTATGTTTATTTATGTCTATGGTTTGTATATATGCATGCATTCGATTCTTTTCTCAAAGACATGCCTTCAATCCTCTTATCTAAGGCATGCCTTCAATCCTCTAATCAAAGACATGCCTTCAATCCTCTAATCAAAGACATGCATTTGATTCTCTTATCTAAGATGTGTCTATAGACTATGCTTATTTGGTAGAGTGCTTGGCTTCGAAACCAAGTCTAAATTTAGAAACTAAGATTTTTAATCTTTGGGGTTTTTAGGACGCCCCATCCCCTTCCCACTCCTAAGTCTACAGAACTCTATATGGTACACAAGTAAGGTATTATTATTATTATAGCTTTTATATAGCGCTACTTTCATGCTTATAGCATGCTCAGAGCGCTTTGATCCAATCTCATTTGTGACCAGTGGGGGGGAGGGGGTATCTAGGAGTTGGTTTCCCGTGCTGCCTTTGGGCGCTCAGTAATCACAACTCTGCCCGAGTCGGGTGTCGAACCTCGAGCCCCCTTCTAGGTAGCCAAGCAAGCAAGCCGCACTTAGCCTCTCGACCACGCTTCCCAACAGGTATGACTGTTGATCATAGACACAGATAAGCTTTACAACAGCTTTCCTGATAAATGGCAAGGTACTTAAAGGGATAATTGTAAGATATGTCTTGAGTAAGGTCTTTTTATTTTAGGCAGGTCTTAATGAATCAACACTCTCCGATAGACTTAACAGAAACTAGGATATATATATAGGGCCTACGATTGCTGATTTCCTAATTACAAAGCTTATATCAACTCACCTTGTCTGTCTGTCTGTCTGTCTGGCAAAAATTTTGTGCAAATTATTTCTCTGACACCCAATCTCAGATCAAGCTGAAAATTTGCACAATCATTTCTTTTACCTGACAATACAAGAATCAATTTAAAAAAAAAAGATCGATTAGCTAATTAATTAATTATTGTTAATTAACTATTTCGTTAACTATCTTGAACAAAGAAAGAAAATATAGTTTGACTGAAGTGGTGGTGTAAGCCGAATTAGTCCCCTGTTTAAGGCGCTCTAAATTGAAACAAACAATATATAACTATATAGTCTTCTCTAGTTTTAAGCACTTCACTAGCGGAGTGGTTAGCACATCTACATAAAGAGGCGTGAACAACGAGCTCAATATGAGGTCGTTCCTCATTTCATTTTTTTTTTTTAAAATGCTTTTAAAAACTAAATACGTTAAAATCCACCTAGATATCAATTTGTTTTTACCCCCCACCCCCGAAAAAAAAGTGATGGTATCATAGCGTATTGAGAAAGCTAAAAGCATGAAATAATAATAATAAGGCTTGTCTTGAGTCCGAAGATTAGTGAGGAGTGCAGTATTTCCCGTGGCTGTGCAGCCCCAGCTGTGTCCTACAAAAACACTTGGTAAAAATAATATTAAATCGCACAGATTTATTATTGTTGGTGTAGCTCTATTACAAATTTAATTACATGACTGATCCAAACTAATTGATATAATTACATTTCATATAAGCTTTTTTTTTTTCATTTTTTTTTCTTGTTTTTACAACATTAAATAAAATAAATATTTAAAAAATACTTTCTGACTTTTTTCTAACCCTCCTGCCTCTGTTGAAATGTTGGTGCTAGATTTAAGTGTATTTTGTCTTAAAATCTTTTTACAGTCAAACCAATCACAATGATGGCTTCTTCGCTCAGGAGATTGCCTACACCAGCAGAAGTGGACAGAATTACAGCAGTCGGTGAGGTAAGCCCTTTTGTCATTTCAAAATTGCTAAGCTTTCAGTTATTTGTAATCAGGTGTGATTAGGTGTAATTAGGTGTAATTAGATGTAGGCCTAATTAGGTGTAATTAGATGTAATTAGGTGTAATTAGATGTAATTAGGTGTAATTAGATGTAATTTGGTGTTTAAAGACTTTAGAAATGATCAGTTTGGTGTATAATACTAATAATAGCAGTAAACTGATATACAAGCTACAACTAAATTATCTGATACAGTCCCTGTTAGTATTTAAAGTGCAGTTGTGTTACATTGACTTCTACTATATAAATAATTGTTTTCTTACCTAAGTCTATAAATTTCATAATTGTTGGTTTAAATGTGCATATATAATCATAGATATTTCAATTTAAATGGAAACTACTTTTTCGAAAACACTTTATAATTTAGAAGCTGGTATGGTATTTAAAAAAATTGGATGTATATCTTTTTTATACAGGCTCTGCAGATCATGCGAGACTTTTCAATACCTCTGCCTTCTGATAGAAACTTCAGCCTTGATAGAGCCAAATTAATTATCAAATCTTTCATCTCCAACAGACCTTCAAACATACCTGGGGTAAGCTCCCTTAGTGACTTAAAAAACATTACTGTGGCTACATTAGCTATATTAACCTCCTCTACTACATTAACCACTGTGGCTACATTATCACATGTGGCTATATTATTAACCACTCCTACTACATTTACTGCTGTGGCAACATTACTCTATGTGGCTATATTAACCACTTCTACTACATTAACCACTGTGGCTACATTACCCTATGTGGCTATATTAACCTTTTTTACTACATTAGCAATGTAATACGACTTTTATAAACCAATTCTGCGTGACCTTTTTTTAACATGATAATAAAGTGCACTCTTTAAGACCTTAAGTCCTGTTGTGCAGGTGATGTAGAGATCAACTGTTTCTATGGTCAACAGTTAACGAAGGTGATATATGGCTAGTCTTGACCAAAATTCGAACCCAGGATCACTCGTTCAGAAGCCAAGCCTTTTACCATTGTGCCACCCTGCCCCATGAGGTTCATGGACATTTTTGACAAACATGTAATGAACCATATCAACACAAAATATTGACTCTAATGGAACTAAGTCTCTATGGCTACTGTTAGACACTTAGTTTATAGTTTTAGTTATTTAGCGACGCACCACAGAAGACGTATATTGAACGGGACTAATGACGTTTTGGGATATTTGGGTTAGAGACTGGAAAATCAGTTAGCGATAGTACCTCTAAGGTGAAGACATGTTTATTGTGACTGAGACTTTGACTGTTGCCTTCTTATTCTGGATTAAATTCATTGTTAATAGTTCAACAGTGTTGACAAATTTCTTCACTAGCTATAACAGATGTTTTTTTTCTGGCCTGTGTTGTTTGTTCAACTACATTGAATACACCCCAACAATAAAACTCAAACGCCTGCTGAGTAATTGATTAAAACCTAATAATAACCATCTAAAGTTGACTCCAAGACAGCCTGAACAAAGTCACCACACTACATTACCCACTGTGGCTATATTACACTATGTGACTGTAACAACATGTGTTGTTATGCCGGGGATTGATTAAATCTTGATTTAAAATAGTTGAACAATAGACGATCTAGGATTCACTATAAAAGATTCTTTGTAGAAAATAAAACTCAGGAACGTTTATAAATATAAAACGTAAGTACAACTTATGTACAAGTTACAGATCAACAAGATGAGAATAACATAAAGGCTTCTTTTCTATCCAAAACTAGAGCTCTTAGAAAACACGACTATCTATTACAAAATTCTTTTATCGACTGATGCAACTTCTAATCTCACCAATTCTCTGGCGCACTCTTTTTAAAATGTCTTTATTTATTTTCAAATTAACCAATCGATTTGAATTTCTAGAAGCACAAAGAAAAGCTATAAATAACTCCCTGGTAATTCCAGTCTAGAGAAGAACCCAGATTCTAGGTTTTTCTAAGTGGCCTTAATAAATAAAAAAAAAACATAAATAAACCTAGAATGGCATATGTGACAGTGACTATAATAACCACTTCTACTACAATATAACCATTGTGGCTACATTATGCACTGTGCACTAAAAATCAAATTATTAAATAGAAACAATCTGATGTAAACTTTTGACATGTAAATTATGAGTGAGTCTGGTGTGAATGAACATTTTTTTTTATAGTTAAAATGTTTTTTTTGGTATAATGCACAAATTGTAAGACAAATTTCCTTATGGACAATAAAGATTATTATTATGTTAGAAAAGAACGACTGTTCATTCTCTGGCGCAGCCAGGGTCGAGTTTTGTTAAAGGGAAACAAAATTCATCATATTATTACCATTGCATCATGGACTAGATATAATCCAGTTTGGGCTACTTTGATATAGACCATATAGTGGACAATGGTTCTAAAATCAATGCCGTTATTGAATGCTTTGTTATAGAAGTATAGTAATGAGTAGCAACTGTAATAGTTCAATAATGAGCTTTGGGAAGTTTTTAGGAACAGAATTCCATCTCATCATGGGCCCAACATAACCCCTGGATCATAGTTGGAGCATTCATGATGTAGATGTTTTATATTTTATGCAATACAGATGTTACTTCAAAGAAGAAGATGATTATGTCCTGTGTGTATTCGTAGGCCAATATAGTCATGAATATTAACCAATGACTTAAATTCTCCCAAGTCATTGATTTTCCTGGCTAGCTCAGGCAACCCACGATACTCTAATAGCGCTAGGGAAGAAGGAGCTTTTGTACAAATTTGTCCTAGCATATGAAACAAAGAATGTCCCTTCATAGTTTTGTCTTTCTGAGTATTTATTTTATTAGGTTTTGTTTTTATATTATTAGATAATGGTTCATTTTTTATGTATAATTGCTACTTGACTTTTAAGTCTTCTCTCCTGAAGGGTCCTTAAATTTCTGAAACTATATATAGTGAGGCCCATAGATTGCAAGAGCTGAAAGGGAAACTTTATACTCATTTTTTTTATTAAGCATAGGCCACTAGAATGATCAAATACTTACAACTGAGCTTCCAATATTTATTTGTAATTTAAAAATTCTATCTCAAAAAAACAGTATATCTTTGCAGGCTTGAAACATTCTTCCTTCTGCTTATTGCCAGTTTTTGGTATACAAATTTTATTATTATTATTATTTTTTCTATATTTTAATAAAATAATCAAAAGATATTCTTTTTTTTTTTAACATTTCTCTATTTCTCACTCTTTTTTCTCAATATTTCTCCTCTTTCACTTTCACAAGCTCACAAGACAATGAAATCAACAGAAGCGTCTCATAGAATGTATATTTACTACATTGTTTTTATTGTCCTCTAGCAGCCGAATATTGACACTGTGTCGTCAGCCATAAAGGAAGATGCTAGCACAAGAAAACATTTGAGAGATCTGTACATGGCCGCGGATAAGTACTTCAAAGAACTACCTAAACCTTTTCAGGTAACTGATAGTTATTTTTTTGCAGTTTAGTTTTAGTTGCTCTAACTTGTGGAATGGTAATTTTGCCAACTAAATAGTAGTTTTTGTCAGAATTAAAATGAATGATCAACTCACCAACTCGACTTGACTTGTACGTTGTGGACATTCCAGCAAAAATGAACATTATGTCCTAACCCAATATTCTCCTTCAGAATGCCAGGAGATATAACAGCAACTGGAGACCATCATAAGCCAAATTAATTCTAATATCAGGTGGCCGAGGCTTGCTCGGTTAAATAAATGCCCAGCCTGACTGTCGGACAATATAAGAAGTTCATACCGGCTTTTGCCATCCATCCATCCCAGTACTGGTGCTACAGCCCATGGTCTGCTTTTAGTTTTACACATCCCTTCATTCATATCTCTAAACGCGTTCTTGTTTGCAAAGAAATATTTTAGTGTACTACGGTAAGCCTAGTGACGTAAGCAGCGTTTTTCCCGTTTACGTCATGGAAAACTTTCATTCATCAATTATTCTAACCAAAATTAATTTTACAACATTGAGACATTTTCATATCGAAATAACGATCGAACTCGAGTTTTCCCGATGTGGCCAATGAGTTGAGAATTTTTTTCTCCCTAACATGCAGATATGTTGAAATTTTAAAGAATATCATTAGAGCAGTTTTCGAAATAGAAGATATTTATATATATATATATATACAAGAATTGCTCGCTTAATAGTATAGGATATTGAAAATGGACAACTAAATTAATAAAGTTATCTCAATTTGTTGTTCTCTCTTTGTTCTTTTCTCAAGGCAGAACAATGCAAGACTTAAAAAGTCTTATCTATATTTAATAATTTGAAGGCATTGATTTTGATCTATTTAATTAAAATATTTTATACATACTTTTATTTCTGTTCAATAACCATCTGAGAGTGAGTAAGAACATGAATTTTAACTCATTTCTTCAATCAGGATGTTCTGGAGCAAGTGTTCAATAGCTATGACAGACACATCAAACAAAACATTGAGGACTTGGAGACAAGCCACTGTGTTCTCCTTGTAGCAGGTACAGAATTTGTTTTTTCTCAGTGCAGTGATAGTCTCAACTAGAGGTGGGCAAATTACAGTCACGGGCCATATGCTGCTTGCTGGAGAACTGTATGTGGCCTGCAGATACCTGCAAATATTAAGCGTGCCCACTGATTGTATATTAAAAAATGCATATATATTAAAAATAGATTACTTTGAATATCTCTACTAATCATCATTCTTATGATGAAGAGTCTGAAAAAAGGTGTCGCTATAGTCTCTGCATGTCATTCTAAAAAGTTTAAAGTAGACAAAGTTAAATCTAATTGGCAATAATCAAAAAATTCTGTCAAAGATACAACCTAAGGTCGGGATTTAATCAATACCATCTAAAACTGAGGAGGGTGAGTGGTAAAGTGTTTTGCTTCTGAACTTGGGGTCCTGGGTTCAAATTCTAGTGAAGAATGGGATTTTTAATTTCGGGATCTTTAAGAGCCTCTGGGTCCACCCAGCTCTAATGGGTACCTGACATTAGTTGGGGAATGGTAAGGCATTTGGTCATCGTGCTGGCCACATAACACCTTTTTTAACCGTAGTTCACAAAAACAGATGACTTTTACATCATCTGCCCTATATAGACCACAAGGTCTGAAAGTGGAATTATAATACTTGCTATCTAGAACTTTGTTGAAAGAGTTTGTTTTGAATAGAACAAGAGTGTAACAATTAACCATGGAGCCTGTGCTTTGACTGAGAAAAATATTGGTATGTTGAAAAAATTAAAGAACAATATCCCAACATAAACTCTACATGGGAAAAATTGTGTAAAGTTGCATTGGATAGTCAACTGGTTGAAATGTGCAAGACTTGTTTGGATTCCTTGATTGTGGAATTAGAAAGCAAAGGTTAAAATTAAGACGTCAAGAACTTGGAACCAATTTTAATACCCTTAGTTCATCATTTAGGGCATTTAGTGAATGTAAGGACAATATACATAGTTAGCTATCATATTTTTCTAAGTTGTAAGTACTTATTTTATATATGCAGCACCCAATTCCCAAAAATTGTTTTAATGCGACCCAAAAAAATGAAAAATGTTGCACACCCATAGTCTAAACCATGCAAAGTACTATTTACAGTAGCTCCTCAATAGTTTGTAAATGTAATGTTTAACTCTTTCTCTCCTATAATTAAAGATATCATTGTTGATTTGACCCCATGAAATTTAATTAATTTTTTATTTTTTTTATTTTATGAACTTTAATTTTGTCTTTTATAAAAAGAGCATTCATTCTCCTTAAAATTCTATACCAAAAGTAATGTTTTCTGATCACAAAAATTTTTTTATTGAAGCTTTATCATAACAGGGTAGAATGTAGAAATGTGAAAAAAAGGACTATTCTGTCAGAATGTGGAAAATAATTATGGAGATAAAGTGTTATTGATTTAGATCTGTGTGAGGGATAGGTTTTAAACATTTTTTTTTCTATGACCAGAATACTTGACCATAAATGAAGCAAGTGAAGTTATTTACTGGGGTCAATATCTAAGTCCAATCAAATCATCAGCATTTTTATTAGATGTTGAACCTATAATTGAGAAACAAATACTTTTCATAAATATTGTAAAGTTTGAATTGATATTTAAAGATATAATAAAAAAAAGAATGATGATAAATATTTTAAAACTACTAGGCCTAGTTGGTATAAAGATGATAGATGTTATATTACAATACACAAAGACTGTTTACATGTTACTTCATTTTATTAACGTGAATAACAACTACAATCTTCAGTTTAGTACACATAACTAACACACAGAAGAACGTGAACACGTGAACTCACTGGACACAGAACAAGGGAGACTACAAGAAAAACAAACACACACACACACACAACATACATAAACATAAACACACATATAAATGTAACATCCTCCGGTGTTTGAGGTTAGTCATATACATAGTCACTAGTTCTAGTGGACTTGACCACTCGGCCTGACCTAGTTGTATAGTTTGTTGACCTATGTGACTGGTCTTGTGTAGGGCTCTCAGGTCTCTGAGCCGTGCCTTCCTCTGTGCTGGGTGTATCCATAGATGCGGGATTATCAGGCTCAGTCGTACCTACTGGTGTGGGCGCATTCGTATCAGCAGGCGATGGGATTCTTCGTAAGTGAATTCTATTTCGGCGATAAACTCCTCCGCCCGATTCAACTTCATAGGACCGTGTTTGTAACTGACGGGTGATAACTCCTTTTTGCCAACGCTCATGGCCACGCGACCTTGACCTTAGTCTCACCTCTTCACCCTTAGCAAGGGGAGGTAAATCTTTAGCATGGGAGTTGTAGTAAATCGCTGATCTCCTCTGGTTTTCTTTCAGAGCTTTTATATGTGTCTGAGGATCCAGTCACCAGTCTCTTCGGAGGCGTGGGTTCATATCCCACCGCTGCCACCATGTTATATTACAATACACAAAGACTGTTTACATGTTACTTCATTTTATTAACGTGAATAACAACTACAATCTTCAGTTTAGTACACATAACTAACACACAGAAGAACGTGAACACGTGAACTCACTGGACACAGAACAAGGGAGACTACAAGAAAAACAAACACACACACACACACAACATACATAAACATAAACACACATATAAATGTAACAATAGATAAAGACTAATTTAATTATTGTGCATATTAGCAGTATGCTAGAACCATGAGTGTAGAGATCAAAACCTAATGCGAGCACTAAATAATTGTATTCATATTTCTGAATGTTCCTGTTTATGAATATTGCTTTTTTTTTTTTAATAAAAAGACCTCATTGTTGTCCAGGCCACATAATACCATGTTATCACTTTCCTCATGAATCTTTAGGACTAAAAAGAACCTTTATTAATTGTTAGAAAAAAAAAGTGTTTTTGAATGAATTTAATTACATTTTTAAATTATTTTATAAGAAAGATAATATATGTTTTTTCATTGTAGTAAAGTAAATAACCTTCTGTATAATTTTTTTTTATGATTTTAATATGTGCGTTTATAAAAACTGTACAGGTGAAGTTGGTTCTGGCAAATCCAGTCTTGTCAACTTGCTACTTGGGAAACACATTTTGCCTACAAGTGAGCTCCGGTGCACTGCTGCCATTGTAGAAATCCAGTATGGACCATCTCCACAAGCCATAGTCCACCCTCGAGATGATAGCTCCGGAAGATCTAAAAATCCTATCGTTGTAAGCATACGACAAATTTATTAAAATATCATCTAATATTTAGAAGGCATTGTTATTACAAAGCTTATATAACAACTCACTATGTCTGTCTTGTAAAATTACTTGTTTTTAAATCTTTTTATATTTTACTTTTTTAAAATTGCTTCAGGTTATTAAATGATCCATTCAAGACTGGTAGATTTTTAGTTTTATAGTACCTTCTATAAAATTAATATTTTTGAAATAAATTTGGATCTTTATTAAAGCAAAAACCTTTTTATTATGCTCTTATTGAGTAAACAAATTCAGCGTCATTTAAAGATTACGTAAACAAACTAGAAAAGAATCTTAAATAAGTATTATAGGAAAAAAAAAGATTTTTTTCCCTTGACAGTAAAGGTAAGTTCCCCTATCAGACCATGCAATCTATAGAGCAGATGATGTTTAAGTCGCATGTTTCTTTGGCAGCAGGGTGTTATTGGGTCAGCACAATGACCAACTACCTTTACCTTCCCCAAATAAAGTAAGGTACCCATTTAGAGTTGGTTGGAATTAGTAGCGCCCTAAAAAATTCCAAAATGCAAAATCCCAATCTTCACTTAGATTAAAACCTACCCCAGGTTCAGAAGCCAAGCGCTATAATAACTGCTCAGCTTTCGCTATACACAATTTTGACATTTCTTAAGAAATGAAGGCTTGTAAAAAAAAAAAAAGCCCAAATCTCATACAGGATGGTTAAAATTACAGCAACTTTAGACTGTCTTCACAATGGTTCTGAGTTCAAACCCTGCCTGCTATCATCCCTGGCTGTGTTTGTGCTAAAACATAATAATCTTCATTTCTGAAGGAATGCTGTAAATTTTCAAAACAAAACACAATGCTCTTGCATTTTCGAAACACATCAGCACAATTACAATGAAATAACTGTCAATCTCTATCACAAATTTCGATATCTCATAATAATTTTTTTTATTCCTACTTAGTCTTCATTTTTTTAAAGTTGTTTTAAGTTGTTTCATAATGTCTAAGTTGTTTCATAATGTAAGCTACAAAAGGTTCATCTTGCTTTTTCTTACAGTTAAGTGCTGAGTCGGCTGAAAAGGCTGACAAGTTTTTACGTGACCTGGAACATTATGTCACTCAAAGAGATGATGAGACGGATGAAAGTCCCTATGAAAAAATCATTTTGTCCTATCCAATCGAAATGTTGAAAGTAAGTGTGAATATAAAATAGAGCCTGATTTGTAAGTTTACAGATAAAAAAAAATACAGCAAAGGCACTAAGGTACAATCCCATGACTATATATTTATATATTGCATTAACAAATTAAAATTTTAAATTTTCTTCTCAAGTCTTGTGTATAATTTAATGATGTAGTGCTTATCTGTAGTTTTCAGCAGTTCAAAATCTGAACTCACTTTGTTCACATACTTTCACTTCTTTAATTTAGATTCTCAGGTTCTGTCTCTGTGATATTATAAGTATACAATTCTGGTCTAGAGATTTTACCACATTTATACTATAGTGGGTACATGATAGATGGTTGAAATCCTGGGATGATTCCAAAACTGCCGGGGGAGTCTGGCAGCACATGCACCACCCTAACTGAGAGGACCTGTGGTGGAGGCTAAAAAGAAAGTCAGAACAGTCAATAATAGCACAGTGGCACAGGACACTGCCCCATAGGTGCATATTTTGCCTGGTGCCAGCCCAATTCTGATGTCTGTTGCCGACACTGCTGGGAATCAGAAGAAACGTTGGTGCACGTCTTGCTGGGGGGAGACATATCCAATGGTCAAATATTTTTGTATGGAGGCTATGAGGCACTATGCTGCAAAGCAGAGTTCCTTACCAGGGCACTATGGGTGACCTAGGTCTCTCTGCCTTGTCACTAATCGGAGTTCATATCAGGTCGAGATTATCTTTTCTTATTGAAATCATCTGTTATGATTGTACCTTTGCAATAAGTAAGCTTTATGGAAGCTAAGTAATTTGTTTTAATTAATTTTTTTTTTCATCTCGAGGTAACTAATAAATTTACATATGACATGATTTTTAGGAGAAATTAATATTTCTCGTTATGCCATGCTCCAAAACAATTAATCATTTCCCTATATTAGCCTACTGTTGGGAGTAATTTCACGTTATCCATACAAGTTTTTTTTAATGAAATATGCAACTTCATAATAAGAATTGAAATGGCTTTTACCCAATATGAATAAATAACTCAAATATTTATACTAAATATATACATGTACTAAAAGTATTAATGTTTTTATCAATGGGGAATTCAAGCAAAACTTATTTGCATTTTGTTTACAAGTATTGTCATGTGTGTATCAGTTTTTGTCTACTATAACATTTAGGGCGGTGTTGTGATTGTGGACAGTCCTGGTGTCGGTGACTCAAGAGGACTCCCGTTAATGTTAGCCAATTACATGGAAAAAGCCTTTGGATTTCTGTATGTCTTAGACAGTACCACTGCCATTCAGAGACAAAGGGTGAGAACTTATTAAAAGCTGCAATTATGTTATTTGGCGATACAGGAAATTAAAGTTTTATTTTGTTTTTCTTCAACATTCACATCATGATAGACACAGAAAGATGTAACTGCTAGCTCATTATAAATTACAGACCAATATAAAGTAAAACTCAAATGCTATTGACTGACAAAGTTGTCAGTTGTATGAACAAGCAATGAGTATACTCAATGACACTTACGTTGAAAAGTCCTTTGTCATCTAAGTCTTTGGCCCAGCCTACTACTATTTTATATTGTTGCTTTACATCTTATTACCTGTTACCAATCCCTTAGACCGTTGGGGCACCAAGCAAGACTTGAAGACCGTCTTTCTCCATTCCTCTCTATCCTTTGCCCTGATTAGAACTTCTTTCAGTCCATTCTTTAATGTTGTCTTCCCATCGCTTTCTCTGTCTGCCTCTTCTTCTTTTTCCTGGTACTATTCGCTGGAGGAAGGTCTTTGCGAGCCCCGAAGATCTTGTTATATGGCCATACATTTTGAGCTTGCGTTTTTTCACAGTAGTTAGCAGGTCATCATGGGGTCCGATCGCTGCAGTAACCCTGTCTCTAATCTCCTGGTTTGTGATGCGATCTTTAAATGTGATGCCTAGGATCCTTCTGTAGCATCTCAATTCCATTGTTAGGATCCTCCTCTCTAGCTCTGCAGTCAGGGTCCAAGACTCGCAAGCATATAGAAATGTGGCCATGACCAGGGAGCGCATCAGTCTGATTTTGATCTGATCTTATTAGTCACATAATAATTCATATTGCAAACATAAGCTGTCTTTAGTAGTGTCTTGTGTAATACTACTTTAGATAAATGTCAAATTCCTTTTGTGATCCAAACACATTACACGCGCAAACATATAATGCTCTTCAAATATTGAAACAGGCACGACATGGCATAAATTGTGCCAAAAACTCAAAATATCACACATACACATGTCGTACTATTTGTCCATGAACAAAAGATTTAGAAGTGTAATAGGGCTAGATACAGGTCAATAACACAGGACTAGAAAGTCTGTAATTAAATAAATGTTAATTTTTCACTGTTACACTTGCTTGAAATAGAAACTTTTATTACAACAGCTATATTAATAATAATTGATCACTTTATATCATTCCAGTTGGGTCAGCTGCTATTGAAAGCTGTTGAGATCAATGATGGCTTTGATCACAACACAGCCCTGTTCATTTGTAACAGATGGGACCAAATCGCCCCTGAGGACTACGACAAGGTGAAGAATTCGCTGGCAGACAGATTGAGTATCATTCTTCCAGGAGTCACAAAAGCTCAACTCTACCCAATTTCTGTCAAACTGGTAAAGTTTTATTGAATCATTTTAAAGCTATAGAAATAATATTCTGAAAAATATTTTGTATGACCTATCTCTATAGCTCAGTGATGCCCATATGATCCTCAGTCCTTAATGATGTTATCAGGCCCCTCAAAAGTTCTACCCACAGTGAATAATAAATCTCCAGGAGTCTTGGTTTCACTGAACTTGACAATTTTTTTTTACTAATGTAGCATGTATCACTTGTTGGAAATGTAATGTCCCAAAGGCCCTTAAGAAAAGGTACCACTTCTATATCTTAAGTATTATTCATGACACAACCATATTTTTTTTCTTCTTCCTTGTTCTCATTTTTATGTTGGAGCGTTCAGATGACTAGACCAATACATTAATGAACTGCTCAGTGGTTTCCAAGTCAGGGAGCTCTCCATATAGTTTTCTTTCTATTGGGGTGTTTTGGGGCCAGTGTCTTGTTCGGGCATGTTGGTAAATAATGTAGTTTTGAAGTATATGGTCAGCATTCTCTGGTGACACTCCACATGGTCAGCATTCTCTGGTGACACTCCACATGGTCAGCATTCTCTGCGGAGACTCCACATGGTCAGCATTCTCTGATGACACTATCCACATGGGCAGATTTCACTAATTACTACTTTGAACTTCTGGAACTTATGTTGCCTTCTTCTGTTGTGTCTGGTCCTGAGTTCAGTAAGTTGAAAGATTAGACGTTGATCTTGTCAAGATAGCTTATAAAAGGCATCATCTTTCTTTTCATTAGGATTTGAGTCTATTTCTCATTTATTTTATTCACTACTAGTTTCTTCATTATTCTGGAAACGGCATTTTCAATTTTATACATCTTTATGATCAAAGATATTGTCATTATTATTATTTATAACCAGTGTGTTTTTTAAGAATTTGCAACTTAAAATTTCATTCAACTTTATAGTCCTAAGATCTTTCTGTACAACTGTTTGCATATTATAACTACTATATTTATTTAATATAAGCCTTATAATATTACTGTATATGTTTATATAGCAAAAGCATTTCCAGGTTTATATAGAACATGTATGGTTTGACAATGTTTCAATAATACCATGTTTAATTACAGTCCATATTAGATGTTGAATATGGACAAGTTAGGGCAGAACATCACAACCTCATTAAAGGAATAAGGAGATTTTTACCCCAGACAATGAAAGGAAAGCTAAGGATCTACTATAGGTAACTCATTTTATTAAAAAATCTTTAGACAATAAAAGCAATCTAGTCATTCATATCTAGTCATTCATGTTAATCAGTGAATTCGAGTCTTTTAAGTTGTTGGTTTTCCTGGCTGATTCAGGCAACCAATTTCATTCTCTAATGGCACAAGGGAAACTGGAGCACTTGTATGAATATTTGAATATATATATATACATACAGGTCTTGTTTTTTTTTGTGCTCCAATGTCAAATTTGAGTTTCTCTTTTCCTTCCCTGTTTTCTGGTAACACTTATCTATGTATTTCTTTGTTTTGTTATGGTTTAAAATTTCAATCAATAAATGATTTGCTAACATGTGTAAGCCTACTTAAAAGGGGGAAAAATGAATATTATAGAATTGAATAACATTCTAGTAGTATAACAAAATACTATCTTTAAAAAAAATCTTAAAAGGAGATAACTACTTTACAAATGTGTCCTTTCCATTTTAAGATACTTGTCATCAGTATTGAAGAGATCCCTGCACTCGCTTAGACTAAGTTATAATCAACTCAAAGAGAGGATTGAAAAGATCAGAGAAAATTATGTAGGTGTGGAGAACCGCTTCAATAGATTGCAAAGAAACGCCAAAGAAAATTTAGACAAGATGCGCCAGGATGTCAGAAGATTCAGTATTGAAGCCAGCATGAAGGTTATAGCTTACCTGGACAGCATGCATAAGAGGTGTGGTACTGTTCAACACAAAGTTTAAATATTGTTTCAAGTATTCAGCCTATAGTTCTAGTTATAATAGGCTATAGCTAAGTGATAACGTTTCTAAACTGAGAAATCAAACATTTTAATTTGGGTGAAGACTGGTATGTATTTTTCACTTCTGATTTGAGGCCCTCATTCCAAAAGTGCAGTGAGTTTGCTGGTAAAATGTTGTACATGTTAAGATTGTTCCTTCAGAGTTGAAGATAATCTGCTTCCTAGTCCAAACCTCCAGAAGGACGGGGGATGGAAGGCTATAGAAGCAGATGAGCTTTATACCGTCCATGAAATTGCTAAGTCTTGAATGGACTTGACTTTTTACTTTACTATGGGTCATACTACACCTCCTTTTTTGCATGGGTTTACAAATTATCCTTTGGCAACCATAACAAACAATTGCATGTAATAACCTCCATAAAATAACAACTGGCTAAACATGCACAAATCATAAGAAAAGGCACAACAATGACACAAGACTCTTCAGAATAATAACACACTCTCAGGTTTTTCTCTATATATACTTTAATAATAGAACACGTTCTGAAAACAGAACCATTTCATCTCTCGTCCTGTCAGTTTCTCTTGACTTCCTCTTTTTAACATCCCTTCCTTTCAATACACAAATTCGAACCTTTTTCCCCATTCGCACCATGCTGCGTTACGACTGTAGCACCTCCCCTAATACTTTGGCTTGCAACTAGCTAAGTTAGGCCATATATCTCACAGCAATATGTAAGAATGCCTACATTTTATAATTAATGTTGAATTCTAGATTGTATGGTGGATGAGTGTGGTAAAGTGCATGGCTTCTGAACCAGGGGTCCCGGGTTCAAATCCTGGTGAAGACTGGGATTTTTATTTAGGGATCCTTGGGCGCCTCCGAGTCCACCCAGCTCTAATGGGTACCTGACATTAGTTGGGGAAAGTAAAGGCGGTTGGTCGTTGTGCTGGCTACATGACATTCTCGTTAACTGAAGGCCACAGAATCAGATGACCTTTACTTCATCTGCCCTATAGACCACAAGGTCTGAAAGGGGAACTTTTTACACATATAAGTGTTTAGAACAGATGAAATTGTTCTTATGGCTAGTATCAGTTTGTTGTATGCAAAACTTATTTGACTAAATATTTATTCAAATTTTGTATATATTTACGGGACAATTTTTATTTTATATCATTAATCAACATTTTGTTTTTTTTTGTTTTTTTTTAATGAACACTCACTTTTTACAAACATTACTTAAAAAATGGATTTTTTAAAAAGTCAAGTTCCCCTTTCAGACCTTACAGTATATAGGGCAGATGATGTTAAGGTCATCTGTTTGTTTGGGCAGGGTGTCATGTGGCCAGAACAAGGATGAACCACCTTTAATGTCCCCTATTGAAGTCAGGCACCATTTAGAGTTGGGTGAACTCAGGGGTGCCTTAAAAATCCTGAAATTCAGAATTTCACTCTTCACAGAGTTTCAAACTCAGGACCCATGGCTTGGAAGCCAAGCACTTAACCACTCAGCCACTGCGCTTTCTTACAAAATAGATAATATACACTATTAAGAAATGTCAGAAAAAGATGAAAATACAAAAGGTTCTGTTTTAAAATGCAATTATTTTTTTTATGAAAATTACAGGACAAAATTAAAAAAATGGAGTGATATTAGTTTGTCCAGGAAAGAAAAGTGGCAGAATATTGCCAAATCAGCAAGTTTTGCTATTGCCGAAAGAGTGGCCAATGAAATTAATCAGTGGGAGAAGGAAAATCAAATCGTCAAAGGAATTCTGGATGAAATCCTGGCCAAGTTTCAACAACAATTTGAGTTGTTTGATGACCAACTCAATGAAATTCAAGGTTCCTTTTTTTTTACTTTTAACTCTTTAACCCAATAGCTCCTATTTTCGGTTACGAAAAACCCTTCTGTAGTCCTAAGCTAAGAAAATAACTCCAAATTTTAAAAATTCTAAAAAATATTTATTTTGAAAAAATAATCAAATTTAAGATCTAATACATATAAACAAACAAACATCTCTAAAAAAATAGAACTATATGTCTAGTTTTTAAAAAATATATAGAATATAAAAAACTTTAAAAACGCTCATTTTCCGACGTGGGGCTTATACACTGGGGCTTTTTGGGCCGGTTTGAACGAAAAATTATTTAAAAAATAAAAAACCTTCCCGATTATATTTAAAATAGAATCAGTAATCTTTAAAATGATTTGTAATCACTCTTGCAACAAGACTATAAGAAATGTTCTTTTTAAAAAGTTTAAATCAAATATATTGAATAGGGGGGTTTTAGAGATATTTTACAACGATTTAGGACAAAAACAGGAAAATGTTTCCTACTGCAGTAGGAGCTAATGGGTTAATGATGTAGGCACAAATGATATTCACAGATAAAGTAGACTCTATTTAATTAATATTTGTATTAGTGCTGTACCTCAGGCTTAAACATTTATATAAATACTTTGAAGATATTTGTTTTATAAGTTTATTTTTAATGTTTCTTCAGAAAGGAAATTTATTATATCAAAAACTCCTTCATAGTAGTAAAGGGAATAGAATATTGTATGGTTCAAGCAGTCCTCAGTGCATACCACACAAAAAACATGATCAAACTGTTCAATTTGTTGTCAAGTACTTTTAAGAATTTGTTTTATATTTTATATTTATGTATTTTCTTCTTTGCTCTTATGAGCATGAATTTCTTGGGTTATCCTTCCCAGGAGTTTTGCTAA
>JADKLZ010000687.1:3153757-3169953 GCA_021533235.1 Biomphalaria straminea
CGTGTTCATAGGAATGATTAATGGAGGAATTTTAAAAGCGAAGACTGGGCTCCTTAGCCATCTTCGTACTTATAGGAAAAGATATTGTATTATATTTTTTTTTAAATTCGAAATATTAGCTAAAGAATAGATGTATTAATAGTCATTAATTAAATTGTTGATCCAAGACGAAAAATTTTTTATGTCTGTGCATTTGTAGACAACTTAGCAGTGCACATCCTTTTTCTTGTTTGTTCTCTTAGGTGCTAAAATGCCATGGACAATGCATCATCATATTCTGTAAGGCATCATAGAAGAATGAGTTTGTGAAATAACCGGTTGTTTCGGTTCAGTTGAATAATAGTTGGGACATTGTTTACAAATGTGTACAGATAAGGGACATAACTTATTCATTTCTGTTGGTCCTTTGCATTCAAACAAATACTATAGTATTTATGTTACTACCTTTTGTATTAAAACAGTTGCTTTTGTTACCTTAATTGGCATTGAAAGGTTTAGATCCCTCTTGGCATTGAAACATGTACAGTTTTCGTTTATCTCCCTTTTTATTGAAATAAATTGGACCTCCATTTGCAATGAAACATACAGTAGTTGGTGTTACCTCCCTTTGCATTGAAAGTGTTGATCTCAATTTGCGTTGATAGTATTTTTTTTGTTTTTTTTTTTTTACATTTTATTTTGCATTGAAACAAACAGTTATATTACGACTCTTTATATGAAAACATTTGGATACATCCCTTTGCATTGAAACATAGTTTCTTTTGTTACTGTACACTCTTTCCATTAAAACATTACAGTAAATGTTACCTCCCTTCTACAAAAGTAAACTTCGTTGAAACACTTTATCAGCTCTCCTATTATTATTATTATGTTCGCATCTTTTGAACTGGAGTATATGTTGCATCTTTACTTAACCATAATTTGTATACATAAATATAAGTAATAAACAGATGACTATTTACTTTTGTAGAGAGGGCAATAGCATCTGAAACTTGTATAATAGCATGAGATTGTGTTTGTTCTTTTGGCCAGTGATTGACTGCTTAAAACTTGTGAAAATATGAAACCCTTTGTATTTAAATGGATGAAATCTTTTTTTTTTTTTTTACAGTTATACGGTCCCTTTTTTTAAAATTTAAAATAAAATCAGTTTGACAATTTTGTTATATGCTTCTCTTGATCAACTAAAACTTGTACTTCTATTTGGCTATAGTCCAATGGTAGTATTTCACTTGTATAACCTCATGTGAGACCTCATGTGAGACCTACATTTGGTTTTGTGGTATGATGCCCATTTTTTTTAGCTGTCTGCATAGTCTTTCTATATTGACTTGTGTTGTTGTATAGTTCGCTATTCTGTAAATTTTTTACTACACAATTTACTATACAAATGGGGTCTTGTAAAATTACGTTTCATGACGTAGAATGTATATGGATGAGTCAGTTTTGTTGTGGACTATATATGTGTAAAAATGTGCACAATCAAATAGCGCCCCTTTCTACTATAGGCCATAACGTTATTTGTGACATTTTATTTTGAGTGGTACAAGTGGTCCTTGTCGCAACATCCTAATTTTTAGTGACGTAATTATCTTCGTCTTGATAGATGAGCTAGACTTTTTGTGGTCTTGAATGATAATTTATTTTATATTACTGAACAGCCTTAGCTTATTGCCTTGACGTTATTCTTGGTAGACATTTGACCACTGTTTTACCCTCCCTGGCAATCTTGTCACCATTCACACTGCCCTGCGCACATAACGTCCTTTTGTTTTAAATATACATTCGGTTTGGTATTTAAGTTTAAAAATACAAAACCTGACTACATTTTGTGCCTCTTTTTTTAAACAATATCAGGTGACCGAGCCTTGCTCGGTTAAATAAATGCCCTGTCCAGCCTGACTGTCGGACAATAAGAAGTTCATACCGGCCTGCCATCCATCCATCCCAGTGGTGCTACAGCCCGTGGTCTGCTTTTAGTTTTACACATCCCTTCATTCATATCTTTAAACGCGTTCTTGTTTGCAAAGAAATATTTTAGTGTACTACGGTAAGCCTAGTGATGTAAGCAGCGTTTTTCCCATTTACGTCATGGAAAACTTTCATTCATAAATTATTCTAACCAAAATTAATTTTACAACATTGAGACATTTTCATATCGAAATAACGGTCAAACTCGTGGTTTGGCCAATGAGTTGAGAATTTTTTTCGCTAACATGCAGATACGTTGAAATTTTAAAGAAAATCGTTAGAGCCCTTTTTCAAAATAGAAGATATATATATATACAAGAATTGCTCGCTTAAGAGTATAGGATTTGTACATCATGCGCTTTGATGAAAAGTGGGGTAGGCCTATGTGTTTATTTAACACAATACAAGGTTGAATTGATATCACTTCCTAATAAGTGTTGATAATGTTGTAACACAACAAAAGGATTACATACAATAACACAAAACACATCAACTTTGATTTTTTAAAAGTGACTCCAACGTTTGGACTTTTCCTATTATGATAATGCTTGCAGTTATTTAGGCCTATAACAAGGATCCATCATTGGGTCATTTTATGGTTTTGATCATACACTAATTATTTACAGCTTTATACAATCCTTTTCCTGTTAATCTCTGTATCAACTTTATTCTGTCTGTGATATGATGCAATTACAGCATCTGGTTGGGCGGTGTATTCTAAGTAATACTATCTTTTAGTTTGCTCTTTTATACTGTTAGATACCATAGAGAACAACGGATATTGTGATGTTGTTCTTCTGTGAATAAAAAAAAAATGCAAATTATGTATAAACAAATGTTAGCTTTACGATACAGTTTATGTGTTCGTTAAATCACTGAAAGGGATCATACAAAAATACATTTGTTCATGTTTACAGTTTTGTCTTCAATTCAAAATGTTCTTCCTACTAGGTGATTGTCAGGGGGAGCGAGAGTGAACATTTTAAGTATGAAAGAGTTGTATCCCTTTGCTTATATCCCCATGTATGAATGTGAACACATACAAGGGATGTTATTGAATGTGTTATTTCTCCTCATATTAACTCATTGATTCTGACAGTTACTTTTGGAGATAAGTAGAAAGAGAACTTTATGACATATTGTACTTCGAGACTTAAAATGTCTTAGTGATTATGTTCATACATGAATGTATTCAGTGCTAACTATTTGCTTGGCCAGCAGCCATTATCCTTGCTTCTAGTCTTTGTGCTCATTAAATCACGTCTGTTTAAATCGGACATTTGTATGTGTGTGTCGTAATCACAGTAGTTCAAGCCTCCACTCCACCCACCCGCAAATGAATAACTCACACTAAGGTCAATCAGTAAGACACTGCAATTATTACAGTTAAAAGACGTTATGTTATGGTAGCTACAAAAAGCCCTTGAGCCGAGTAAAACAAAAAAGAACCTGTCATTTATGTACAATTGTTCTCCTTTAGAACACAAACCTATTAGGCATTGATCTCCTGTCTCATCAAATTCTTGCTTTTTATTTAGCATAGTGTCACTATGTTATATTTATTTCATTGTGGTTTCTAATTATTGTTATATATCATCTCTCTATTTTTTTCATTTACTTCATTTTTTTTTTCAGATATAATGCATATATAATATGATATAATGAACTGTTGATTCACATTATTATAATGAATGACAAATCTTATTATAATTAATCTTTTTTTCAGCTTTCTAGATTTCACAAAATATTTTCAAATTTTCTTTAATACCAGATAAAAAAATAATGTACTTTGGTCTTTGTTTCAGAATCATCTGTAGGAAAAAATATTTTGGTTCATGTTGTTGTTTTTTTTTTTGCATGCTATTAACCCTTACCCTACTAATTCCAATGACAGTGACCATGACTCTAATAGTAAATGGATTGTTTATATTTTGCCTTGTCCGAAAGGCAGAGGTTAGGATAGTTATATTTGCGGGGAGTGATTTCGAAGCAAATGTGACTCGCCGTTAGGTTTGGTTGTTAGCTTTGAGTGAATTCAGAAACAAATGTGACTCGCCGCTAGGTTTGGCTGTGAGCTTTGAGTGAATTTAGAAACAAATGTGACTCACCGTTAGGTTTGGTTGTGAGCTTTGAGTTAATTCAGAAACAAATGTGACTCGCCGTTAGGTTTGGTTGTGAGCTTTGAGTGAATTCAGAAACAAATGTGACTCGACGAATGTCACTTCAACCATGAAATTGATAAAAGCTTACGCAATGAAATGCCGCTATATATTGACGCGGACTGACTTGTTTTTACTAAGTACTAACCTAGGGTGTAGGGTAGTGAGAAAGGTGAATGACAGCCATATTCTTTCAACTTAAGAATAGTCATAAACCTAAATGTCTCAACTACCTAGCTCATGTATGGCTCCTCGAATGCCACATCCTGGGCAACAGTCTTGGCTGACTGGCTAAATACATGAATTATTAATTATGTGCATTAGAAATTTTACAGGGCATTCCACCATGACTTGTAAGAATAAAATTAGGAAATGGACTAGATATTGCACAAGATGTATGTCAAAATCATTTTAAAATTTTTTACTTAACAATTTGTAGTTGTAGATGAAAATATTCTGATAAATAGTCTATAATTTAACAACATCACAAATGTTGTATTGTTCATCTTTGATACTTTTTTTCTAGGACTTAAAATGTGTGGAAAGAAAAGGTACGATCTTTACATTGGAATTTCTTTACATCGAGATTACTCATTTTTTGTCCATTGATCCATCCCAGCGGCAATACAGCCCATGAAGGGCTCTGGCCTGCTTGCACACATCCTTCCATTCAGATCTCTCCTGAGCCTGTCGTCTCCACGCCCTAACCCCAAGCTGTTGCAGATCTGCTTCCACATCATCAATCCATTGCATTTGGGTCTGCCTTTGGGTCGCCTCCCTTTTGGTTTTTGTCAGTATTTTTTTTTGTCACAAACTAGATTTGTCTTATTGGCTAGAGAGGGGGAGGACCAAGATGTTCTTGGGCCCACGGTACCTTCCTATGCCATTGCTCTAGCTCTACTCAGAAGATGGTTATTCTAGTTCAAACCTATTAGAAAAAGTTTTTAAAAATCTGTATTTGTTTTATTCCTTTGTTTTTTTTTACCCTCAGATTTTTGTACATTGGCAATGAGAAATCTTGATTGGAAAGCTCTTTACTTCTTGTTTATTGGACAAGAATTGTAGAAATCTGTACAAGTGTTATCATTTGTTTTAAATTATTTTTATAGTACCTCATAAAAAAATGTGTTGATATAATTTATTACATTGTTAATGTGTGATTATTGTTTCCTCAACTAAGTTTAGTACATTATAGTAGAGATACAAAAGATCCATTGTTTAGATAAATGGCTTGTCCAGATAGTGTTTATAAAGTGTTAAATACATAATCTCAAACAGACATTTCTTAAACAGGGCACTATTTTTTTGACCCATCTATTGTTGACAGTTACATTCTATTTAGGCTTAAGATGATGAAAAAGTGGATGTTAGGTTTATTTTGCCAGTTTCTTAAAACAAAAAATGTAAATTGTACATTCATACACTAATGTTTATTCACAATGAAGTGAAAAGCATTTAAACTTTCATTTTTGTGGGTATTATAGTATTATGTAAAAACCAGAAGAGATTTATTTTTTGTGCCTTTTATTATACTATGTAAAAACCAGATGAGATATATTTTTTTGTTTCAGTTAATTAAGTTACATTGATCATTTTGTCATTATGTAGATACAACACTTAAAATGGTTTTCATAAACCACTAATGTATGTGATTTTTGTTTTAAATTATGTGCACAATTTCTCACAATAAATATATCATTTAAACTAATACTATTATTATTCTTAATTTAATGTGATTTTTTGTGTGAAAGATGTGAAGTGAAACTGTGAGGAACATAAAAACTTTGGGTTTCAATGACTAGAATAGAACTTGTTTATTTACATAGGATATAATAAAATCAAGTAAATGAAAAGGTCAAATAACAATCGATGCTAAATATCAATGTTGAAAAAAACACACAAATGTACACTTGATTAGATAGCAGACATTCAAACCCACGACTCCAGCTCATCAGCTGCTTCTAGCACAAGTACCTCATGTGTCATCTTCTAGACTACAGTCAGCATGCAGGGTTTCAAGCCACACGGATACTGGCCATAAAACAATATTGTAACAATTCAATATTAATCAAATTTTAAACTAATAAAAAAACATTAAAAAATATCAAATTTTCAGACGTAACTCCAGGACTTAACTACTAACAACCAGCCATTAAAACCCATTTATTAAATAATAGGCTACCCTCACAAAAGATTCAAAACCACTGGAACTTCAATTAGGAACACTCGAAACAATTAAAAGCCCTAACCAAAAACATATATATATATATACTAACGGATCAGGCTTCAAAACTACTATCAATGGCAGTTTTCTTGAGTTGAAGAGTCCTAAACAGAGGATGCATATTCTATTATTGGCCTAACCAACCTACAGTTAACACTTTCGCGCCGTCAATAGGGTTATAACAATATATATATATATTGACACCATACTTTACAAATATAAAATCAAGTTTGCAAAATACTCAGAAAGATAAAACCATATTTCTTATATCATATGCAGGGTCTTAATAATAATAATAATAGTATCACATTCTTCCTTATTGGTATTATCGCTAGGAATGGGTTTCCTGATCAGCCAAGACCTTGCAGAGTGTATGTCACTAATTAACATACATAACATATTTGACACACAGATATGCGCATGACGTACTTATCTTATGCTAAGAAGAAGCGTCTGTAACTTATAAGATAAGAGACTAAGCGTAACGTGACTATGTTAGGCCTATAACATAAAAATATTTTCTAATGAAGCATACATCTGCATTATCAAAGTGGCAGATCTAAACATCAAGATATATTTTATAGATATTTGTTAAATCATTGTTTGAAGCCTATTTGGTTAGTTCTGCTAATAATTCCATAACTCTATGTATTAAAAATTAACACAGAGTAATCTTTCTTTCAAAATTTAAAGTTATAAAAGTAAGGACTTATTAGGAAAAAACTCAACTCTTGGAGGTAGATGTTTCAAATAGAAAACATTAAGTGAGAACAGACACACTTGTTCTTGCTGTTTATTTTACACATCTGTGCTGATACTATACACATATGTGCTGACTATAGATGGAACAAATTTGATTTTAACTAAAAGCCTTCTATATCTATATATTATGAAAGATGAACGCTAGACCCGTTTATATCAAACTTTGTCTTGATGTTTACATCAATCTGCGGTGAGACTGTTGGTCTGTTTGGTATAATTGGAAACATTTTCAACATCTGGAACTTCTCTAAGCAAGGAATAGACGACAGTGTCACCGTGATCTTGCTTGCACTAAACAAGAGCGCTGGTCGCCCTACAGGGCTACATCATGGTCTCCATGCCCTGGATGTCAGAAGTTAGTGGAGATATAGAACCTTCAGCCTTATTCTTTATCTTCTTCTATCTCAGTGATTCCCAAAGTGGTCCATATGGACCCCCAGGGGTCCACGAGGACTTCTAAGGGGTCCACGAAAGTGAAAAAAAGAATTGGGGGTCCATGACATGCAAATGGGGGTCCACGAGAGTGGATCACATTTAAGAAGGAATTGAGTTTAATATAAATCTCACATTAATGGAATCACCTATTATATCATACAAATATACCTTATTTATAGGCTACTCTATTATAGCTAGGCCATTACATTGTTATTGTATTATTGGAATGAAAAACATATTTTACATTTTAATACCTCTTTTAAATAGCTTAATTTGGTCTAGAGATAATTAATATTTAACATGGCTGAATATAAATATAATTAAATAGACGGTGGTGTTGATTTCTAAAAAAAATTCTTCTTTTCTCGTCGAGCTTATATTACCCATGTGTCTTTTATTTAACAACATTTTAAGTAATGACACCATGAAACCACCTAAGCTGGAGGATAGTTGGAATTGGATACAAATTTAAGCCACCCTGATAAGATTAGAAAAAACTATTGAACACTCCATGATAAAGTTGAGAAAAGATCTACAATTGACAAAATATATGCTTTCAAGTTTTAAGGAAAATATAATGGTTTGCTGTGTCTTAAAATATCTTGCGAAATTATGAAAACGATATACAATTCGCGAAAAAAAAATGAATGATTTAGCCAGCCGTTAAAGTTTTTAAAACTATTTTTAATTTTTTCTCCATTGGGCCATTCAATGAGTCTTCCAGCTCCTTGGTTTGTGGTGCCTTTCTGAGAACAATCCATGAAAACTCTGTTATGACAATGGCATTGTAGAAGAGTTTACTAATTTTTTTAGCTCTGTTAGAATATAGCTAAATATTTCTTTCTTTTAATTTAAGTCTTTGCAAACGGATTATTTCTACTAACAATATATTTCTCTATACAGCTGGCCGAGTCAATAACATATCTGGTAATGATGTATTTTTTTATTCAAATTATTAGAGCTCAAAAAATCCACGAAAAACAGCTCTTTGTTCAGATCTTATGTAACAGTGGTTAAATGGTTGCAGGTTGTCTTTAAGAACCTTTTACTAAAACAACAAATCTCTATATGAAAAATAATATCCGTAGCAATAGAAGTCGAGCTTGTAAACCTTTAAAAACAAAGTTTCCAATGTGTTTAGTGATTGTTAACGATTCATATTAACTGTTACATAATGGGTTTAAATTTCAATTTTGTTAATAAATTTATTGTAAAAAAATAAATTCATCTTAAAATGTAGTTTTAAATTACTTGTTCACTCCTCATGTCATTGGTTGGAAATTATTTAAACAAAATGTGTAATTTGAAATTGATGAATTTTCAAAAAATTCAATATAACTTAAGCAGGGGGTCCGCGCAAAACCAGAAAACATGTCAAGGGGTCCACGAGACAGAAAAGTTTGGGAACCACTGTTCTATCTCAACGGCTATTTTATTCGAAGAGTGGACTTATAACAGTATATGCCACATTTGAGCGATGATGTGTCAGATATTTGGCCACTTCTTTTCTAGAAACATGGCTGCGGTTGTTAACTTAACAAGCTATATCAGGGGTGGGCAACTTTTTTTTATCTAGGGCCGCATTAAACAAAAATAGGAACTTAAACTCTATGGCTATTTTACAAGGTCTTCGGGTCTCGCAAGGACCTTCCTTCAGGGAACAGAAAATGATCAGACAACGAAAGGCCGCATGAATGGCAGTTATAATTTTAAGGTTTTATAATATTCTGTTTCAAAGCAACACTTTGAGCGTCGTGTTTTAAAAAAAAAAAACAACATCTTATACATTAAAAGTGGTCGACAGATCGATTCAGCAGACTATGGGAATAGGAAAAGATCGAAATCTAGATTTTTAATATTAGGGGTCGTTCGTAAATGACGTCACGCAAAAAATGACCGTTTTTGATCCTCCTTCCCCCTTGTCACAAAGTGTCACATTTTCTCAAACCCCCCTAGAGCGTGTCGTCATTTAGGAACGACCCTAGTTGCCCTAGTTTTATTTTTAAAATGTCCCTAAATTGCTATATAGTTCAGTGATACTTTTTTTTATTTTACTTTCTGAGAAACATAAGAGGAAGAGGCATTTACAACACATGTGCAGTTTTTCTGGTTCACTTGCAGTTGCAATTTTAAGATCCGCCAAACAATAAAAGATCTCAAAGTTGAGACTATAAGCTTGAATAGATTCGTATTTTTCAGTTCCTAGTGTCTCACACAAAGAGGTAAATGTATCACCAACGCTATTTCTAAGGACTGATACGCAAGAAGATTTCTAGCCATTACGGGGCAGCCTTGGCCGAGTAGTTTGTCCATGTCTAGACTGTAAAATGACGTTAGAAGGTTAGACACAAGTAGCATGTCTCTCTGAGCCACAGGAACTAAACTAATGAGGTCGAATAGAATCGCAATCTACAAACCGAACATTCAAAGACATCTGCTCAGTGCCTGAGATATCTGCAGTTTCATCACTAAAATAACCAACAAACGCAGTTAATTCATGATGCTGCAGCTTGTAGTTTTTGGGCTTTTGCTGCTGCCAGTACTCCGTTGATCCAAATCAACGTTTTGACTCTAATGACATTCTTGTAGGCTATCTCTTCTATTGTAAACTGGTGCATGTGTTTAACCCGCTGTTTATCGAGCGCTGACACCGACCGCAACTATATAGCATTTATCACATCGAAAAAAAAGTTTCTAGACCTTAGCTAAATATAAACAAAAATTTTTAGCATTTTACGTCTCAAGATGATTTTTTCCCTTTGCAACTTCTTATGTGACTAAAGTAGCCAATCCTTTGTACTTTCAACCTTCTTTCTTCTACTATTTTATCTGGCATCTGCAATCCAGATCTTCCTTAAAAGCTCGCTCTTTATGTGGATCTATCCAGTGCCACGTTTCCCAGCTGTTGTTATCGATTTTGAAGAGCTTTATGTCGCGTTTGCATACATAAGTATACCTCAGCAGTGGACGACCAGCGGATCTCCTGGCTTCTGTTAAATCACAACACTGAATGTTTTGTGAAAGTCGACCTTGTGGCATTCATAAAAACTATAGGCCTACCTATGTGCAAATATAAACAAATCGTCACGACTAACATGCTATAGAATATTTGACACCCTTCATAGTGCAAAGAATAGCAAGCCTATAAGAAATCGTACATGGTCGAACATGAACTACAGATTTGCCTATTCTAGTTACAATAATAGCATATCTTTACAACTGTTTTTCAGTGGAAGCACTACTTTTTAAATTCCTACACTTTATAATATTCTAATGATGGGCTTTTAGATTTAGAAGACCAAATTTTCCAGAATATTAATTTATTAAACATTTGCATTAATAATGCACGGGCACCCGTAGGGGGGTGTACATGATTGTCTACTTGCACCCCCCTGGATTCTGACTGAATCGACATCTACGTAATAAAAAAAAACAGATCTGGAAGATGTATTTCATTATTTTTTTTAAAAATGGCTAAAATGTGGTTACTCGGAATTCAGAGGCGCGCACATACATGGTTGGCCATCCATTCCATACACTTTATCTACTTATTTCTAATATTACATTAACCAGTGGAAGCACTTCTTGTTCAGTTGCTACTTAGAAATTAATTGATTTGATGGTGTAAAAATATGGCTATAATTCGGCTACTCAGAATCCAGGGGGGGGTGCACTTGCACCCCTCTTGCACTCCCCTGCGGGCACCCATGGATCATCTACACCTAGCAATTTAAATATTCAAATCTTAATAAAATATTTAAATCTTCGCGCGTTAGCGCGCGAAAAAAAAAAGCAATATAGATCTATCTCGTAAGATCTAATAGGGATTAGACTTAGTCCATTTCCAGGCATTGACGCAATGATCTATAAACTATCTATCTATATCTATGATTAGAAAGAACTACTTGTTTTTTTTTTTTTATTTTTTTCTATTTATTTTGTTTTCTGCTTTAGAGGGGGAAATGCGTAGGCCTATATTTAGAAGATAAACTGTAAGCCTACTCGCGCGTATTTTGGAGTCCATTTGCGTACTAAATACGCAAGTTGCGTATTAATTGTTTGTAGGCAACTCTGTTCTAGATATCAACTATATAGAAGAATCTAAATCAGAAGTTTAGGTCTATTGTTAGATCTAGCCTAGATGTTCTTATAATGAAAATACCAATAAATATGCGACATGGCCTATACTGTGCCGATGTGCCTAAAACCAAACCAAACCAAACCTGATTTGCAAGACCAATGTCGGTGAACTTGGAGTCTCAGGTGAACCTTAGCCCACTTCTTTGAATGGCCGGAAAATCAGAGAAATTAAAAGGACGACTTTGGCTACTTTATAAAATTAGTACATTTGATATTCATGTGTAAAAAAAAAATCGATCTCAACACCACAGTTTGAGAATCACTGTAGTAGGGGTATGACTATATCTGCCCCTTAATAAGATCTAGTATATAAATCTCTATCGATTATATGTTAATGGATGATATAGGCCTATATGTATTTAATAGCCTACCTATCGATGTAGGCCTAGATCTAAATCTCTACATCGGTTGAGATTATTAGCAATGATAAGTATTTGCTTTAAATTTTTATTAGGCCCTAAGTGAGATTGCTAAGTGAATCTTATAGATCTTGATCTTTCATCGAAACTACAATTGAACTTTTTGTGGGTCTGCTGCTCTGCCCCCCCCCCTCCGAATGTAGATGTAGGCCTAAAATGTAGGCTTAATTATGTTATAAGGAATAGACGCCTTAATGATTACCTCATCAGAGTTGATCTTGAAAGGATGGGGGGGGGGAGGGTAAAAGGGAAAGATTCTTTAAAATTTAAATTATCAATCGTCAGTAGGCCTACTACAATACAAGATCTAGATCTAGCCTATATAATATATTATAGAGGTCTCATAATATATATTATAGTACCTACACCTTACCAATCCGATATAGATCTATATTTAAATAGATTCTGCATAATGGGGTGAATTCCTTTGGAAACAGTTATCATAAACTAGAACTTGTTACTCCCTTTTGTTTTTGTTGGAAGCTTATTCGAACGTAATCAAGCGCCTATATAGGCTAATCATCTAATGGAACTCATATATATCAATGATCCCGCTTTATTCACTATTACTTCCCCTTTTCTCCCGCGCAGACGACTCTAAAAAGTGACACGATTTTGGTGAGATCTTCGTGCGCTGTTCACTTATTAGTCCTACATGGGGATGTGTTGAAATTCAGACAGACTGAAATTTTCTATCGCCAAGCCCAAGATGATAGATCTATATCTATCATCTAGAAAGTAGACTATTCTAATTATTGTGAGTGGATTGATTGATTTTTATCATTATTTTTATTTATTGTACGTAGCAATGGATTATTGTGTTGATTATTTATTTGGCTTTAATCGTTTCATTTCATTGAATCTACATTTTACATAATGACAATGATAATCATATAATCTAGATCTAATCTAGATACTAAGAATACTAAGTCACTAAGATAGTCATACAGAATCTGCACAGGAGAGAAATCTCCATTCAAAACTAAAGGGACCACGAAGGGGTTATGAGAAGTCTACAATTCTAGGTTTTCGCGGTAATGTCAGGGTTTGGTTTTAATCAACTGGCCTCCTGTGGTTCTGGAAAGGCTGTTAAAATATTCGTAGACTCTTCTTCTACAGTCTAATGGCTAATTCTAACAAATACTAGATCTAGTTTCTATAGGCTGGATATTCCATTGGTCATTCCATGAAGCTGGTTCATGGTCTGTTGTATTATCTTGATACAGCTTCAGTCACTTTACATATCAATTTTAAAGCTAGAATAATTCAGAATTCATCAGAATTCAGAAATACTCAAATAGCATTAAAATTATATATTTCTGTACAAAAGACTTAAATTCCATATCTTTGGTATGGCAACTCAATTCATCACATTTATGATTTTTTTTTTTCAGATGATGTTGCACTCTTGCTCTAGAAATAGAGCAGTCTATACATCAATGCTCCATAGAGTAACAGGCAGAGCTTGAAAACATTTTTTTTTCGTTTGAGGCAAGTTTTTCTTCTAAATACTTTGATCATTTTACGATTAACTACATTGTTTCATTTGATGTATGCATAATGTAGGCTTTATACAGAAAAGGCAAACTATGACACTGCAGATAAACTTCAGAAAAGCAAGTTGTCTTTTCATTTTTATGTTACTTTAAGCATGTTGAGAATGCTAATTTCAATGTTCAAATAACATTTTGAGAATAATTTTCTTAGTTCTCTCATTGTTTAGTAATTATTTTCTGTTTGTATAACATGTTTGAATAACTTTTGATACAACTTTATACTTATCACTTTGTATTTAGAGATAAGTTCAAGTGTCCAAACTAGTTCAGTTTATATTTCGGTATCCTTTGATTTAAAATTTTGTTTGGATGTTTGAATGCTCTTTTTACTCATCACATATTTTTCAGATCCAGTTGCGTAGTTCATCCTAGCACTCTAGGACTAAAGGAGCAGACAGATTAATGTATGACTAAAGAAGCAGAGAGATTAAAGAAACAATCTCCTTTCAGATCTAGATATCAGCCAGCACGTCCGAAAGTTTGAGGCAAGTTGTTCCTTTGAAATTTTACAATTCAGTTATTTTTAAAATTGGTTTTATGTGTACATAATGCAGAAGTCAAGCTATAAAACTACAGATAAATATCAGAAAAGCAAGTATTTTTTTTTAATTTTCAATTGTTGTTAATTGCATGCTAATTGAGTGTTTGTTTTCAATGTTGAAATAACATTTGAACATTTAAAGTAATTTCTGAGTCACTCCACTCAATGCCTTTTTTTTCTTAATATGATTTGGATGAATCCCATTGTTTATTACTAGTTTAGTATACATTCTATTATCTCTATTAAGACTTTAACTCATTTTTTTTTACTAGGCAGCCCAGTGCGGAATTCATTCATGTCATTTTTTTTTCAGATCAGGTCTGAGAACACCCAGCACTGTTCCATACAGCATACAGATGAATTGAATCATTATCTAATTGGAACAGCAACACACATGTCCATAACTTTTTTTTTAAGGCAAGTAGTCTTTTGAATTACTATAATTTAGCTATTACAAAAACAATTTTATTTTCTCTTTGATATATGCATAATACAAAACAGGCAAGCTATAAAACTTATTATGCAGTGCAGCAAAGCAAGTAATTTTTTTTTTACTCTGTTGTTTTATGCATGCTAATTGAGAATGTTATTTTCCCATTAACATTTGAAGAATAATTTCTAAGTTCTGTGTTTTTGGTAATTACTTTTCCTTGTTGGTGTAATCTTATAACAAATTTATTTCTGTATATCATTTAAAAGCAAGATTTATTTAGGAGTTATCAAAATGTTTATTAAAAGATTCCATTATTTCCATACAAAAAGACTTAGACACATCTTTGATTAGATCTTATTCCATATGTATTATTCTTTTATCATAACAATCATCTTAAAATTTTAAAATTTTACAGATCTGGCTGCATATAACATTCTAGCACTCTGAAGCAGGATTTAGATGAATGGAACCACCATCTAATAGGAAAAGACAAAATTTTAAAAATCTTACTATTGGCTTAAAAGATGTCCAAAAGTCTTTTTCTGCCTTAAGGCAAGTAGTCTTTTGAAAGTGCTCCAATTTAGATATTAAAAGTTGTTTCTTTTGATCTATTCATAGTACAGAACAGAGAAAATGAACCTAGTGATAAAACTCGACAAAGCAAGTATAATCCTTTTTTTTTTTGTTCTTTGTAATCTTTTGATTTATGCATGCTTTTTGAGAATATGTTCCAATAAAATTCTAAGAATATTTCTACTAATATTGTTCACATTATAATCATGATACAAGCTTATTATCCTAACATAGCATTTATAGAGCAAGATCTATTCCTGACTATACAACTGACATTCTATTATCTCCACTATATTTGGCTTAACAACCTAATGCTTATTACATTAATTGTCACATTACATAAATTCTTCAGATCAAGTTTGCAGAGAAAATTGAAATAATGAAAGAAATCATGAAAGAAATCTGCATACTGATTAATGGAACCAAACAGGAACAGGCAGAATAGCAAAGATGTAACAAGTTTTGTTCTATACGGCAAGTAGTCTTTTACAATGCCTTGTATTAGCTGTATAAACTTAACTTTGTTTCTTTTGATGTATGCATTATATAGGAAAGCTATGAAACTCCAGATAAACACCAGCAAAGCTAGTAATGTATTTTTTCTCATTTTTTTCTCTTGTTTTTTTTTGGCATGCAAGTTGAGAATATCTTAGTGTTCAACTAACATAAAGAACATTTTTTTTTTCAGATTTTTTGACATGCTTTTAAAATTATTTTTCTAAGTTGGTACAACTTTTCTTCACATAAAATTATTGATTAGAATAATTCAGTAGTTTAGTACAAATTTCAGTATCACTATGACTTTAAACTCATTATCTTTGATTTGGCAGCCGAATGCTCTCTCGTTTCATATTTTTTTAGATGGAGATCCAGAGTACATCCTATTGCTCTAGAAATTGGGCAGCATGCAGACTAATGAAAACAACTTGAGTAAAAGGCCAACTTGAGGAAAGGCCAACTTGAGTAAAAGGCAAGTCTTGAAA
>JADKLZ010000687.1:3176435-3189330 GCA_021533235.1 Biomphalaria straminea
GTTTTAGTTATGCCTAAATTTGTGATCTTATACTGATGAACTTGTATTTGTGAATTATTTCTTTTATGCAGGAGAAAATAGTTTTCTTCTTGATTACTATTCATCATAGTCACAAGGTATGTCATATATTATAGACATTACTTCAAGAAAGCAATATGAAAATCTGCTTTTACTTTACTTTGGGAACTCAATGTTTCGTTAATCTTCCTTTACATATTTTTCAAAACATTAAGTTTACCACTAGGACATGTGCGCCCTGTTTTGGTTCATAGTTTTAGGCTTTTTGTTATTCAGTCTAATTATCACAGATGGAGTTGTGCTTCTTGTTTCAAAATGGTGTCAGAGTTATACATTTTTGTGTATTTTCTATATAACTTTAATTGTATTTACCACACATGCACAGCAATCATAACATTATTTTATTTGCCTTTACCTGGTACAAAATAGTTTTTGAGTCAGGTTTTTTTTTTTCTTCTAGCTTTCTAAAATTAGCTACGCTAATAAGGATGTGCAACAGTATGTATTTCTTTTATATGTTAACTTTTTTTTTTCCTTTTCAAAATCCATTCATTATTTTTTAAAATAATTATATATCAACTATGGAAAAAAAAAAAAAAAAAAGATGAAAAAACATGGACTTTGTGTTATCTAAATTCTGGGTTTTCTCTTGTCTCTTCTGTTGTCCCATTCTCACTCTTCTACATGGACAAACACACACACATAGACATAGAATTTTTCTATGTTCTTATTACAACTGGAAAGTACATGGCCGTGCATCTAGTTTCGCTGTGCACCTGTAAAGTATTGACTGATATTATTACGCTTGTCACTGTATACAAATGTATACAGAAAAGTGGAATTCCTTATTTCACTTACTTTGGTCTTTTGCATTAGAACAAATACTATAGTATTTATGTTAATGCCGTTTGCATTTTTAAAATGCTGTCTTTGTTACCTCTCCTGGCATTGAAACATGTAGTTTTTTGTTACCTTCCCTCTGATTTGAAACATAGATTTTGTTACCTCCCTTTGTATTGAAATAGTTTTGACCTCCCTTTATATAGAAACACAAACAGTATTTTTGGTATTACCCTTAAAATTTGCACTGAAGCACAGTTCGTATGTTACTTTCCCTTGAATTGAAATTGTACTAGTTCTTGTTACCTCCCCTTTACTTTGATTTAAAATATAGTATATAGTTCAAACTTGTGTAATGTGAGATTGGGCTCTTTGTTCTTTTGACGAGGAATTGATTGCTGTGAACTATTGAAAATATGAAACTCTTGTATTACATCCTTTGTATTTAAATGTAATTTAAATTTAAATGTATTTTTTTACCTTATATACAGTTATACCTTCCCTTTTTTAAATATAAAATCTCAGTTTGTCAATTTTGTTATATGCTTCTTTTGATCAACTAAAACTAGTACATACATATATAGCCTGAATAAAAAGAAATCAGTATTTCATGTGTATACACCCCAGGTGTGACCTGCATTTGGTCAGCCATCTAATAAAAAATTATTTTGCTGTATGCCTAGTCTTTCTATATTGACTTTATTGATGTACCTATAGTTTATTGACTTTATTGATGTACCTATAGTTTGCTATTCCGTAATAATTTTACTACACTATTGGGGTCTAGTAATAGTTGGATGTATATGGATGCCGCAGTTAGTTTTGTTGTGAAATATATATATGTAATAATTACGTTATTTGGGACATTATATTTTGTGTAGATTGTTTTTTTTTCCTTGTTGTATCATCATAATTTACAGTGATGCAATTTATAAGCTTATTTTGTTGTGCATTTTATGCCATCTTGGTTTTGCTAGACATGCTAGACTTTTTGTGGTCTTGAAGGATTGTTGGTTTTATACTTCTGGACAGCCTTAGCAAATTGCTTTGAAGTTATTCTTAGTTGGACTATTGACCCCTGTTTTTTTTGTTTTTTTTGCTACCTGGCAATCCTTTCATTTTTTTCCCCTCCCTGGCAAACTTTTCCACATTCACATGCCCTTCGATCACGCCTTTTGATTTACAACACACAATTGATTTGGGAATTGTTAAGTTTTGAAATGCTAAACCTATATTTTTTTGCTTTTAAAAAAAGTCTTTGTACATCATTTGCTTTGTTGACAACTGGGGTATGTGTCATTAAACACAATGCATGGTTGAATCGAAAGCTTTTTATATCACTTCCTAATGTTTTAACAAAACGATTACATACAATTAACACAAAAGAAAACACCTTAACTTTGATGTACCTTCTTTGTACCTATGACATTGCTAGTAATTATTTATAACAAGATCCAGCATCGGATTATTATGCTCTTTTGATCATACACTTACATACAGTTTTATACAATCCTTTTCCTCTTAATCTATCTCTTCATCAACTTTATCATTTTTGTGATACAATGCAATTGCAGCATCTGGTTGGGGTATTGCAAGTAATATCTTTGCCATCATTGAGTTTCTGTGAAAATAGTCTGCTGCTCTGTTTTGTTCAATACATTTGAGATATATTAATATTGTGATCACTTCATTCTGTGGTTTAAATGCAGCTTTATGTTTAATAAAATGTTAAATATTAGTCTTAAAATACAATTGGTTATGTGTTCATTTAATGACTGAAAGAAATCATACATTAATACATTTACAGCATATTTTTTTTCTTACAAATGTTTCTCCTAAAGGGGTGAAGGTATCGCCAGAGGGAATATTTTACTTGTTTACTTGGTATGAAAGAGTTGTATCCCTTTGTTTATATCCCCAGGTATGAATGTGAAAAAGTGATGTTTTTGGTGATTCTGGCTCTATTTTGGACATTAGTATAGAGAGTACTATATGACATATTGCATTTCAAAACATGTAGTGTCCATACATGGATATATTCAGTTATAACTATTTGTATGGCAAGTGGCATATGTCTGGATAATATTTTTTTATTATATTTTTGTGCTCATTTAATCCATCTGCTTCTAATGGAAGCTTTTTTTTTTGTGTTGTAATGTTATAGATGTAAGTTAATCAATTCAAGCTCAACTCCACACACCCACAAATGAGTAACCCACGCTTACATTAACTTGGTTCCTTATAATTGTTGGTGTATTTTTTTACATACACCAAATATTTTTTATTTACTTTATTTTTTATTTTGTGCCGATATAGTTAATATATATAATGTAATATAGTGTATAATATATATATATATATATATTGTAATAGGTTTAAGATATAATGAACTTTAGATTCACATGATTATAATTATGACAAATCCTTTTTATACTTAGTCTGTTTTTCAGCTTTCTAGATTTGACTAAATATTTTTGAATTATCTCTTATACCAGGTAAAAAAATAATGTCCTTTGGTCTTTGTTTCAGAATCTTCAGTAGAAAGAAACTATTATTGTGCATGTTATTTTTTATTTTATTTTGTGTGCATGCCATTAATCCTACTAATGCCGATGACAGTGACCTCGAAATAGTAAATGATCTGAAAAGCAGAGGCTAAATGGAATATTAGGTTAGATTGTGAACTTTGAAAGAAATAGTAAATGGATTGTTTGCTTTGTCTGAAACGCAGAGGCTAAATGGAATGTTAGGTTAGATTGTGAACTTTGAAAGAAATAGTAAATGGATTGTTTGCTTTGTCTGAAACGCAGAGGCTAAATGGAATGTTAGATTAGATTGTGAGCTTTGAAAGTTAGAAGCACGTTTGACTCGCCGTTAGATTTGGTTGTGAGCTTTGAGTGAAATTAGAAAATGTGACTGGCCAAATGTGATTTCTACTGTTGCAATTTATTAAAAGGTTGCGTAAGGAAATGCCGCTATATATCGATGCCGACGGACTTGTTCTTACTAACTACTAACCCAGGGTGTATGGTAGTGAGAAAGTTGAGTGACAGCCATATTCTTTCAACTTAAGAATAGTCATTCACCTAAATGTCTCAACTACCTAGCTCATGTATGGCTCCTCGAATGCCACATCCTGGGCAACAGTCTTGGCTGACTGGCTAAATACATGAGTAATTAGTTTATAAGCATTATTCCTTTTTATAGGGCAGTTCACCATGTTTTGTAAGAATAAAGCAGGAAATGACAAGGTATTACACAAGATGTATGTATGTCACAATCATTTTAAAATTCACTTGAACACTGTACAGCTGTAGATAAAAAATATTCTTATTTTATTTTAGTTTCTGTATTAAATTACCTGATTTATAACTAGTAATAAATTCTTTTTTTTTTCTCTTTACTTTAAATAATTACATCACAAATTTTGTACTGGTAATCTTCAACTTTAATTTTTCTAGGATTTGAATTTTAAGTGTGGAAAGAAAAGCAAGAGAATCACAGGCAGCACACCATTCCTTCATGAAGAAAAACCTTTTTTTCCACTTGTATATATCTTTGAATATTTTGAAAAAAATTTTTTTTCTTGTTAGGCTCATAATGAGTGCAGTTTCAAGCATGGTCATGCAATCTTTGATGGCAAGCAAACAGTCACTTTGAGAAATTCTGTTTAATGACACTAATTCAATTAATTTCTTGTAATTCATATTTGTGCTCTACATTTTGTGTATGTATTTATTCAGAAGCTGTTTATTCCAGTTTGAACCTATTAGAAATAATTAAAAATCACATTTCTTTTTTTTTTTTTAACCCTCAAATTATTTTTCATTGGCAATTAGAAATATTGATTGGAAAGCTCTTTACTTCATGTATATTGGACAAGAATTTGTAGAAATCTGTACCAGTGTCATTGCTTAAAATATTTTATAATAAAATATCTTCAAAATGTTCTGATATATTCTGTATTATATTGTTAAATGTATGATTACTGTTTTCTAAACTAGATCTAGTACATTATAGTAGAGATTCAAAAGATCTTTGGTTCAAATAAATGGCTTGTCCAGATAGTGTTTATATATTGTTAAAAATTCATAATCCCAAAGAGGCATTTCTTAAACAGACTTACTGACTTAATCCTGTGTACTCCCAGGGGAGCATAGGGCCGCAACCACACCTCTCCACCAAACTCGGTTCTGAGCAGCTTTCTTTATCTGCTTCCATGTCATTCCAGTACCCTCAGCTTCACTGATGACTGACCTCTTCCGGTTTGCTTGGGTCTGCCCACTTTCCTCTTTCCTTGTGGATTCCAGTCAAGAGCCTGCCTTGCAACATTGGTAGCTGGTTTTCGCAGGGTGTGTCCAATCCAGCTCCATTTCTTAAACAGGGCACCATTTTATTGACTAATCTATTGTTGACATTTACATTTTAAGCATGAGATGATGCTAAAGTAGGTGTTTTCTTTTTAGCAAGTTAGTTTCTTGGAACCAAAATTTTACATGTATATACTAATCTTAATTCATGATGAAATGAAAAGCATTTAAAACTTTCATTTTACAGATATCATTGCACTATATGAAAATCAGATTTAACTTTTTTTAATCAGTTTGTATATAGGTTACATTCATCATTTTACCACTATAGATAAAACTAATTTTAGAAATGACAAAAGTATTTATTTTTATTAAAAATTATGTACATTCTCTTCAAATAAAAATATTTTAATTACAATTTTTTTATTTATTTAATGTAATTTTGTGTGAAAGATGTGAAGTGAAACTGTCAGTAACATACAAACTAATGGTTTCTATGCATAGAGAACTTTAATTTAAATTATATTTACATAGGATATAACAAATCAATGAAAAGGTAATAAGTAATCATAATAAAAAAAAAACCCACAAAAATGTAAACTTGATGTTGATGAGATGGTAGATATTTAAAATCAAGATTCTGTACACCTACATCAAGAATCAAACTCATCTTCTGCTCTAGTACAAAGTACCTCCTCTAACGTTTGTTACTGACGCGAATGTCGTTTATTAGTTGATGGTGTAGTGAGCCTCTTCTGGCTTGTAATGATGTACTTGCATACGCACTAGATTTGCTAGTGAGCATCTATTCTAAGCTTCTATGACAGCAAACATGTAAATGAATAATAAACTTCTGTTTAGCAGACGACGTTTATTGAAACAATAATAAAATCACAATAAGGATAAGGCAATTCCAGCCATCACATTGAAATAGTTACAATAATAGATACAAGTCCAATCCGAATAAAAGATTTCACTAAGACACTCAATATTATAAAGTATAACTTGTTCAACAAAATATCACGCTTCTTATCCCTAGGAGTCTGGGAGAACAACTGACTTCTGTCAGCTGGTCAGCTACTCAGCTGATCAAAAATCTCGTGCAACAAGCACGGACTTCAGTTAAGTGATTTGCAATCACTATGTACACAATGGTTCTCAAACTGGGCTGTTACACCTCCAAACGTGTCATCTTCTTGACTAGTCAGTTAGCGTATAGGGTTTTCAAGTTTCAAGCCACACGCACACAGGCCATAAAACAATATTGTAACAATTCAATATATAGTATTTTTTTCTCAAATACCAAAAATTCCACACAAAATAAGTGGATAGAAAATATGGTTATTAACATAACCTTTATCAAACAGAAATTCAGTCAGCATGGCCTTCAATTACAGCTTTACTTGCCCTCTATTCCAAGTAGACCTACTTGCACACTGGTCATTCGTCGAAATAACGAAATTCAAATTGAGTTTGACTAATAGTCACATTCAATAGACTTTCCAAACAGTACCAGCACGAAGATACAGACATACCTACATTTGTATGCTGACATCCAATAGACTTTCAAACAATAAGAATATACTGACATAACATTTGTATGCTGACAAATTACTTGAGGATTATTTTTACTATAACTATGGTATCTGTGAAATCGTCATTGAAAAGGCAAATGTGTATTTCCTAGTTGTCATTGTAATGGTTATGCTTGCCCTGGTTGTGGCATAATATGTATGTCACAGTGGGGGATGCGTAGCCACGGGAAATACCACATTCCTCATTTTTTTGGACAAGCATTACTGTTCGAGTCAAATGTTAAACCTTAAGATCTTGAAGGCTCCCATTCATCGACCTGTCTTACCTATTGCTCAGTCTGGGAGGGACCAAAGCAGATGTAATTTGTGACATCTTTAGTAGGCCCTATTGATCTTCAGTCTTAGAGATTAAACAAAATTTATAGACATAAGATAAAGTACAAACAATTGCAATTCACAAATTTTTGTTTCATAAAACTCTCTTATTGGCCAGTCTATATTTATTAATGTCTATGGTTATATATAACAAAAGTAACCAGCATTGTTATTGGCAATAAATAATTCTGTAAAATTTTAACCTTTGATCCGAAAATGTGAAGAGGGGGGAAAAAACGTAATAAGTGACTTCCTCTATATATATACTCCTGTGGCATTTTACGTCTCGAGAGACGATCTTTTCCACTTGCAAGCTCTTGTGTGACTAAAGAGGCCGATCCTTGATACACAGCTGCGATCGCAGGTTGGGCATTTGTAGTCACCAGGCGCCGTTGCACTTTCACCCTTCTTTCTGCTTCTGTTGTGTATGGCATCTGCAATCAAAGGCCCATCCTTTATGCCCTCTCTCTCCACGTGGATCTATCTAGTGCCACCTCTTCCAAGTTGCTGGTGTCGATCTTAAAGAGCTTCATGTCCCGTTTGCATACATCATATAATGTATAAGTGGGCGACCAGCGGCTCTTCTGCCTTCTATTAAATCGCGATACAGAATATCCTGTGGAAGTCGACCTACTGGCATTCTACGAACATGGCCAAGCCAGCCAAGGCGTCTGCTGCTGATAACAGAGAGGATGTCATGACAACCTGCTCTTCGTAGCACTTCCTGCCACCTTATTTTAAAGATTCACATCTCTCAATAAGTATAATTTATTTCCCTTTTTCCTCTATCTTAGAATTTCTTTTAATGTTAGGCGCGCGCGTTTTTTTTTCCCTATCACTTCCTCTGTCTGCCTTTTGTTTTTCTCTAGTACCTTTCCCTACATTAAAGTCTTGGCAAGCCCTATGGAGATTTCATGATATTATTAACTAGTTTTTGGGTGCTCTCTCGGATTGGAAAGTAATTATATCCTAGCCCAAACCTCCCTCACGAAGACAGGGACGGCAGCGATCTACTGTTTTTGCGTTTTTTATAGTGTGTCTATGAAGTCTATGTAAGTGATAGGTCTACCTAGGATCCTCTTATACAATGTTTAATAGCATCTCCATTCCATGACTATGATTCTCCTAATTCAGCAATTATAGTCCAAGATTTACAAGCATATAAAAATGTGGCTGAGGGCTAGGCTTAAATAAAAGTCTATCCAGATTAGCTGGACAATGTAGGCTAATTCTGACAGTAGTTTAGGATTCGTTCCTTCAGAGACGATGGTTTCGACGAAATAATTAAAACTTCTGTCTTTAGCCAGTTTTTCGTCTCTAAAACGGATATCCAATTTAAAATCGTTGTTCGCTATTGGCCATAATGTGCATTTGATTTTTTTTTTTTTTTTGTTTTTATTGCATTGGTTTCCATGCCATACGCTGAGGAAGTTCTGCTTACCTAAGTCAACTGGTGATAAGATATCGGAACTGAGCACGTGTTTGCATTATTTTGCTCTTAATGGGTTCTCATAAACTAAGGCTTGTTACTTAATATTTTGGAAAATTTTCCGACGTTTGTTAGGCTATAGGGCCTATGCAAAAGCCAGGGAATTGGTTTCCCCGTGAAAAGAAGTAAAAAAAAAAAAAACGCGACACATCGCTCACGGACTATTCGCTCACAGACAACTTGCTTAACGACAACTTGTTTACCGACAGTTGGTTCTGGACAAATCGTCGATATTTCCAAAAAACAAAAAAAATGCTAGAGATCGGGCCTAATCTGAAATTCTTTGAAAATTTTTTGTTTGTTTGTTGTTAATATTTTGTTAATGAGGATAGTATGGGATAAAAATTATACTTAAAAAAAAAAAAAGAGATCTTACAAGCTAGCTGAAACATTTAAACGTAGTCCGTGAGCGATATGTCGCGTGAACGAAATGTCTGGTGAACGAATAGTCGCGTGAACGAAATGTCTGGTGAATGAATAGTCGCGTGAACGATTTGTCGGTGAACGAAATGTCAGGGAACGAATTGTCGTGGAACCGGTACCAGAATTAGCCCATTGAAATGTGTGACTTGATTAGAGGCTGCATGCGGTTTCGAGACAGCTGGACATCACTTATAGGCCCCTAAGGGCTGCGGGATACACCATTTGAAACCAAAAGAGAATCCATTGCACTGTCGATCACAGACGTAGACGGTGAAAAAATAATCCAAAATCTAAATAGACTACCAGAGGACAATGGTTATGTATACGCTGATGTGTCTAAATATTTAGGTCGCATCTGGGGTTGCAATAGCGACATGAAATACTGTCCTCTTCACTTAGATCTATCTTGGATTCAAAAACAAGTCTGCTTATTCATCACAAGTCATTGTAAAAAAAAAATTAAATGTTTTTACTTTTGTTTCTACATAGGTTATTGCTAAGGGATGCTACTCTAAATAAAATGTACGTTTTTTTCTTATCCTTCGGTATATTTGTATCATTAATTTGGATCTTGAGTCGACTTTCGGACAACATTGATTAATATTACGATACTGTTTCATTTAGTTTTTTTTTAGTTATAGAGTCTACACTTAGATCTAGATCTAGTTAGCTTTTATTGAAATTTTATAATCTATATTCGAGGGTAATTCTCATGATCTTTAATTTAAATTGATCTCTCATCTTGTCAGAGCAGTGGCACTGGCAGTACCAGTCGTAACCAGTGAAACCAGTGGACTGAGTCGTCAGAGTGGCCACTGACTTGACGCACTGTTACTGTTAGTGTTACTTACTCACTGTTACACTACAGTGTTACTATGTTAGTGTTGTGTTATTGTTTTTGTTTGTTTGTTTTTTTTACTGTTAGTGTTACTCTACTTGACTGTTACTTAACTTCAACTTGGCTCCTGTTAACACAGACACAGTGTTAATCATTTAATAATATAATTAGTTAAATTAGACTAAAATATAATAATGATTTAAATTTAAATGTTACCAGTGACTTGAGTGACTGAGTAAATAACTAAACTAGGTTACATAAACTTAAATGTAACTACTTGATTGTAACTGTAAACTGTAACTAGTGTTTAACACTGTATAACTTGTAACTGTTAAAATAAGTATCTATATCTGAATATCTATAGTACAGTACATTGTAAGTTACAGTGACTGAGTGAGTAACACTAACAGTCAACTGTAACAGTGTGTCAGTCTAGAAAGATTTAGAGTTACTCTTTAACTGTCTTTAGTGTCATAGAGATGATAGAAATGATAGAGTCATAGTTTATCAGTATCTAGTCTAGATCTATAATCTATATATAATACTATGTATAGTAAACCTCCCATCGAAGCCTCATCTTCGATCTTGTTTTAACTCATCTGTGACTGTGCATCGCAGCGTTAGTCACTACTAGTGTTAAGTGTTTAAAGTCTTAACATTTAGCTCAAGTTTGTGTGTATAGTATGTGACTGAGTCTGTACACATATAAAAAAGTAAAAAAAAAAGTCGTTGTTTCTTGACTCTAGTTATAAACTAGATTCTACTAAAAGATCTATTACTATAGATTCTACTTAGATATTATATATAGATTCTACTTAGATATATATATATATATATATATAGATTCTACTTAGATATATAGATTCTACTTAGATATATAGATTCTACTTAGATATATACAGATTCTACTTAGATATATAGATTCTACTTAGATATATAGATTCTACTTAGATATATATAGATTCTACTTAGATATATAGATATCACTTAGATCGATACTGACTATACTTATACTTTATAGTATAGATTCTCTAAATGGAAACAGAGTGGCCAGGACGATGGGATCATATACAAAAAATTTTGTTACGGACAGGTCCTTTTGCACATCCCAGCTTTGAGCCTTCTCCAGAGGTGAGTTTAAATTTATCACTAACCTTTCACTACACTCTAGATTATATCTTGGTCTAGGATCTCTAGGCTCTAGAATATATTATAAATATATCTAGATCTAAGATCTCTAGAATCTGGATAGAATCTGATAGAGTTTCTAATCTAGAGTGTGTTTCCCAGTTTAGTACACACTTTTGCACACCATTTTACCATTTAAATTAATTTTTAGTTGGGTATCAATATATTCTAAAATATCTCTGATAAATCCTTCAGCTATATATACCAAATTTCAGGATTTATAGGGCATCCCTAAGCCCACCCAACTCAAATGCCTGATGTAATGTTTATGAGTGTTATTCATCAATGTATTTTTATGCATTTAATAAATACCTGTTATTAGTTGGGCAAAAGTAAGGCAATTAAGTGCTGCTACAATACACCCAGGTTATTAACCATAGACCACAGAAATAAATGACAAAATTTACATCATCTGTCCTATACATGGCAAGTTCTTAAATGGTACTTCAGCTAATTTGACACTAAAAAAAAAAATTAGATATATACATTTTTTTAATGCTTTCATTCCACCACATTGTCACAATGAGAAGCAGAATACTTTATGCAGAGGGTTTGAAATCAGGGCTCATAATATGAGGGGAGGTAAAATCCCTTTTTTTTTGTATCATGTATATATTTAATCAACAAATGCTACTCATATACCTATAGTTAGTAGAACTAATGTATATTGATATTTATGTTTTCCTGTACAGGTCTTGTCGTTTTTAAAAGAAACATGTAAAATCCTTGTAATTGGAGCTGGAGGCTTAGGCTGTGAACTACTTAAAGATCTGGTAAATTTTAATTCAGAAATATAATCTTTTAGAGAATGAGTAAGTCCAACTAGTCATAATTCTTAAGAACATCTTTTATAAATTGGTTGAAAAACTTAAATCTTCTGCATTAATTTTTTTTTCTAGAGTACCATAGTGTTAAACTAATTTTAAACTTTTCTTAATGTTTACATTGTTGTCTTTTAACATTGGATATTAAACTTAACATTGCTTCTTTATTGTCTGTTTCAGGCCTTAATGGGTTTCAGAGATATTCATGTCATTGACATGGACACTATAGATGTCTCTAATTTAAATAGACAGTTTCTCTTTAGGTAATTTGTTTTTATATTATACATTATCCATTCAATTGTCTCAAATTCTTCTTCTTTTTTGTAATTCAATAGCACTGTTAGCACGAAGAGTAAAGACAAAACCCTCAAAGTAAATAAAGTAAAGTTCCCCCTTTCAGACATTGCAATCTATGGGGTAAATGATGTAAAGGTCATCTGTTTCTATGCCTACGGTTAACGAGCAGGGTGTCATGTGATGAGCACAATGACCAACTGCCTTTACTTTCCCCTTCTAGTGTCAGCTACCTATTAAAGTTGAGTAAACTCAGGGATGTCCCTAAAAATCCCAGTCTTAAATGAGATTCGAACTTAGGACTTCTCGGTTCAGAAGCCAAGTGCATTGCCACTCAGCCACCACACCCCTAGGACAAAATCAAAACACAAAAAAAAAATATCCAGAGACTTAAGAGTAACTATAACAGCAAGCTCATTTAGGCTTGTAAAGAAACTTGTACAGAAATCTATTTCCATATTAGCAGCTGAATGAGTCTAGATATCTAGAAAGAAAAAATTTTAAATTAAATGGCAAGATAAAAAGAAAACATGTCCGACCGTCAATTATTGTGAATGTAATTTAAATAAAAATGTAAATCTATAGAGTAATATCAATTTGAATGGTACTTGAACTTCTATTATTGCTTGAAGTTTATAATATTCTCATGGTAAGTTCAAATCAAAATTTTATTGCCTGAATTCCAGTGTACCCTTGTCCCATTGAAACAGGAGAACATTACATAATCTACATTACATAATCTACATTACATAATCTACATT
>JADKLZ010000687.1:3207515-3229207 GCA_021533235.1 Biomphalaria straminea
CATGACCTAAACATTCAAAGTGTGATACTACTGTGAACCTGCCATATCATCAGAAACTTTCTTGGTGAAGAGGAGACTACAATTAATGATGATAACCTGTATTGAATCTCCATTCTGCCAGTGGCATACAATTTGAAATTCATAGAACAATAACAGTAGCTTCAGCTTTAGAAATAGCCAAAGAAGAGGAAATGAAAACAGAAAGTCAGCTTAAGTAATCTGATAAATTTGTACTGATACGACAAGACAAAAATGTTCACCTGTGATCAGTTCATTAGTCAATGGTAGACTTATGGTGTCTATAAAAAGCCTAGACAATCTGTCCAGAGCTCTGTAAGTTTCTGGTGCATCTGTACAGAAAAATGATATGCCATTTATAAGCTGTTGAAAGCTTTATATAAATATCATAATTTTCATACAAAATAAACCTCTAAATATCAAGTGATGTATTTATCATGACATAAAGTTCATTTTAAGGGCATAGTGAATAAGTGGTTTATAGTGCTTGGGCTTCCAAACAAGGAATCCTAGGTTGGAATCTCAAGGCAGACTGGGATTTTTAATTTTGGGATCTTCAAGGCACCTCTGAGTCCACCCTGCTCTAATGGTACCTGTCATTAGTTGGGGAAAAGTAAAAGCAGATGGTCATTGTGTTGGCCACATGATACCTTTTTTAACCATGAACCACAGAAACACATTACATCATCTGCCCTATAGATCACAAGGTCTGAAAGGAAAACTTAACATGCAGCTCTCATTTGAAATGGCATTATTTGGTATCTGACATTACCATTAATATGGAACTCAATAAATCTGTGAAATGGATGAACTTTAGAATGAAAACTTAGGAGGCTGTTCTTTCTTTCTATTAAAAACATTTCTTTCCGAGATTGAAGCATAAAGGATGTTGGGTTAAAAGGATGTTACAGCCAAAGGTTATGATGCTAATTAAAGATGTTCATGTAAAACTTGTTGGGGGAGTTAAAGGATGGAAAAGCAGGTGATGACGTGTGATGCTGATCCAAAGATCTTAAGTTTAGTTCTGGTGGAGACAAGAAATATTTTATTTTTACTTAGGATCATTATGACCAAAAGTGTATAACCAGTTAGAAATAATCCAGAAAAAATATTGATATGATTGGTCTTTCTGCTGGCCTCAAATGTCTATTGACCCCTTCATTTTATTGGTAGAATATGAATACCTAATTTTGTAGCTGTCTTAGAATCTAAAGATTAAAGAAGAAACAGTATTTCACATAGCTATTATACCCACTTGTATTGCATACAATTTCTTTTTCCATATCTGATGAGACAAAGCCATTGACGGCAATGAGGAGGGGTGGTAGATTTGTTTTCTTTTGGTTTACTTGACTTTTTTTCCCCCTTTAATATATACCAAATACCATGTTGCGACACCCACCTTGCGACAATGAGGTAATAAAGTCTGTAGTCTTGAGCTGGAGATGCTGTGTTTTAAAGTCTGACTCTTCCTTTGGATAAGCTAACAGAAATAAAATCAAGAACATTCGTTACAGAAAGCCTCAAAGCTGACCTGGGACGTCCCAACCTGTGGGCAGTAGAGACCAAAAGATTGTTGCCATGCCGTACAGACCAGTGATGTGACAATGAGCTTTTGGTCTACACTGCAGACAGGCTGCAATGTCGCAGATCAGTCTTTGTTACATGCGCATGTTAGTGTAAATGTGGAATGGTGCGAATGTGTGTTGAAAGAAGAGGAGATTCCTTAAAATGGAGGAATATGAACAAGTGTTTTCTATGTTAATAAAGATTAAAGTATTTATAAACTATGATTTTGTCGTTTTGATGCTGGTGTATCATCATATAAGAAGATGTAACAGTCTTAAAGCCTTCTATGGCAATTGGTCTCGATAAAATACACTTTATCAGCATGTCAGTGGAAAAAATTGCAAGTGAAAAGAAAAATTATATACAGAATAATAAAAAAAGTTGTGTGTGTTACCTAGAGGCCTATTAACTTTAATACATGTAAATTAACCTACCATGTACAACTATTGATGTGGCCATGGTGACACCAATCATAACACATCCTCTAACTATATCTTGTGACACAGAGTACTTGTAAGAGGAAATGTAGTAGCCTGACTTTTTATAATTGCTTGGCATAGTTGTCATCTCTATATCCTGTCAAATTGATGATATAAGCAAAACAGATTCAATAGTCAAACTGATTTCATGGCCTCTAACTTAATAAAAATAAAAGCAAGGATACAGCAAACTGAAGTAGATCTAGTAATTCCTTTTCTTTGTAACAGAAGCTCAAATAAATCAATCCAAATCTGTAATAAAATGATCAGTGGCATCAAGAGCAGCTAAGTTAACAGCACCTTAACAGATCTTTTTTCATTTTCAGTTTTTGATCTACCCTGCCAGAACATTAAGCCACAAGCCACTAGTGTTAGCAGCTTCAAATACATTGGAGCTATTGTCTCTGATGAGGGAACAAAACCCGAACAATTGGTCCGAATAGCACAGTCCACAGCAGCCCTTTCTAAACTTAAAATAATATGGAAAGATAAAGGCTTAGCCCTCGGCACCAAAATCAGACTGATGCGCTCCCTGGTCATGGCCACATTTCTATATGCTTGCGAGTCTTGGACCCTGACTACAGAGCTAGAGAGGAGGATCCTAGCAATGGAAATGAGATGCTACAGAAGGATCCTAGCAATGGAAATGAGATGCTACAGAAGAATCTGAGGCATCACATTTAAAAACCGAATCACAAACCAAGAGATTAGAGACCGGGTTACTGCAGTGATCGGACCCCATGATGACCTGCTAACTACTGTGAAAAAAGGGAAGCTCAAAATGTATGGCCATATAACAAGATCTTCGGGGCTCGCAAAGACCTTCCTCCAGGGAACAGTACCAGGAAAAAGAAGAAGAGGAAGACAGAGAAAGCGATAGGAAGACAACATTAAAGAATGGACGGGCCTACCATTGAAAGAAGTTGTAATCAGGACAAAGGATAGAGAGGAATGGAGAAAGACGGTCTTCAAGTCTTGGTTGGTGCCCCAACGGTCCATCAGACTAAGGGATAGGCAAGGTAAGGTTAGGTATATAATTTGAAATTCAGGTGCGCCGTGGCTTATGGTACGTGACGTTTTGGCGATGCCATTTTGGTGCAAAGGTCGTTTTGGCGATAGGGACATTTTGGCACAAAATACATTATGTACGCTTATTGCATTATTTCTTTAAAAAGAATAATTCAAATCTATGTTTTGCATAAGTATTTGCATTTAATATTTCATTATTTAAGATTGAACCAAAAAAAATGAAGGCACAAAAATAATTATGGCAACCTAATTGATTGTTTCTGCTTTAATAATTAATTTTGTATGGTCTTCTTGGTAATGCTAAAATATGAATAAATTCTATATGGTGCAAGTTTGCATAATTTTAATAGTTAGAATCAAATATAAACTAGCAACAAGTTTAGTCATTTTAAAAAATAAAAAAAAAACAATAATTTGTTTACACTTACTAACATTGACAATATTCTGGTGATCTGATACCACTGGCTGATTCTAATGACTGGATATATTAACAGGTTTAGAATGTTAACATGGCAGTTTATAACTTCACCAATGCCTATTTTGGCTGCAATTATATTTTAAACTATCTAATTGCTCATTAAAGGATAAGTTAGATCCCACAATTGACAAAAAGCAAGTCTTAATATGTTTACCTCTTCAGGTAAGAAGCCAGACTCTAGCATGAGGGCGTGAAGGACAACCCATAATGCATCAGTAGTGCATGAACAGTTGGCAGTAGTGTACAGCTGCTCTAAGAGAACAGGCACCTGAGTTCCTGTAGATTCCTGGATCACCAATGGTTCATGTAAAAACCTAGATTTGAGTTAAAGAAAAACATCTAAATTGTCTCAAAATATTTCACAAAGAAATAATGTCAAATAACAAAATATTAGTATAAATAGTAGTGTTAAATTAACACAGAAACCTAAATAAATGTAAAGAATTAATGCTATATTTAATTTGTTACCTGTTGATCTCAGAAGAATGACACTCAAATCTACATCTTTTTGCCTCTAATGAGTCCTATCAAATGAAAATAGTATCAAACTATCAAAACTGCATTTGTTAAGTGTTAAATATTGGGGTTAAACTTGGCGCATAAATTTTGGATTAGTTTATTTTCATTTATGTTTTATGTCATAGTGATGATGATTATAAAAAAAACAACAGCTAAGGATATATAGGTAATAAAACGTTAGTTGATAGACTAGCATCTTAGGAGGCAGTTGTGTTTTCATTCAATAGAAGATTTAGAACTTAGATATTTTGAAGAGATGGCAATTTATGTAGATAGATCTTCTTTTATTGATGCACTAAATGTTCTGAATAGCATCCAGTCTTGATCAACTCATTTCTTGTCCTCCCAAAGTGTTGTACTTGTTTATTCAAGCTGTTACCTCCACTAGTCAACACTCTACACAGGACACAGCAGAGGGACACAACATAACAGAGGGTATAGCTTCCAAATCTAGTCATCTGAATAGCTTTCCAAATCTTGTGATCTAAACGGCTTTCCAGATCAAGCAGTATACAATAATATGGAGCCCTTCAGGTCTAATGATTCTATAGACAAGGGATTTAATGTTTACCAGTTTCAATGGAGGTTTCATTATTATGAGATATAAATGATGCAGCCAATGAGTTTGCTGGCTATTGAGAGCTGTTTCAGTCATGTAATGAGTTACATTGCATTTTGTCATGAAAGGAAACAATGAGAATGAAATGTTAAAAATTATTGCGTAATGCTATGTAGATTGGGTCACTGGTAGGGGGACACATACATATTTCAACATGCAATAAACGCAAGTGACCACAGCTTTAATGGGGAGGGTGGGCTAGATCTTAAAATTGGTAAAATGTCAAATTATAAATATGAAAAGACTTACTTTGCTTATAATGTTACTTTTCATTCTATTGCTAAATTCTAGCTACTGCTAACAAGATGTTATATAAAAAAAAGGACCTGAATTTGAATAAGTCTGCATAACTTTTTCTTTCCTGTAGTTTAAAACATGGATTTAAGTTCAAGCCAAATGTGCTCTAGACTCCTCTTATAGCTGCAAGAAAAGTGTTCTAGCTAATTTATTTAAGCTACAGTAGATATCAAGCAAAAGGATTCCTTCAGTTTATTGCTATGACTTTTTCAAGCTGTTTGTTTAATAAAAAGTACATACTCTTTCTCTCCGTAATTATTTTCCAAGTTCTGATGGAATACCATTCATTTTGCTCATTAGTGTTTCACTACCCTGTTATTATTGAACTTCAATAATTTTATTGGTATGTAGTTAGGAAAATGTTTTATTAGGTACATAATTATAATGGAATGCATGCTCTTTTTATATAACACAAATTAATTTAATGGGTTCAAATCAATGTTGGTATCGTCAGTTAGGAGATAAAGAGTTAATATATTAAGCCATTTTCACAGTGCAATAAAGTGAGTTTTACCGTTAAGACTGGGATTTTTAATTTTGGGATCTTTAGGTTGCCTCTTTGAGTCCACCCAGCTCTAATGCATACCTAACATTAGTTTTGGAAAAGTAAATATGGTTGGTCTTTGTGCTGGCCACAATACACCCTGGTCAACAGTGATCCAAAGAAACAGAGGATCTTCACATCTCAAAGGGGAACTTACTGCATATGGTTTGCAGCTTTCACTGATTCTTTGTTTGCTGCATACATTAATGACATTAAATGAATTGACCAATTGTAAAGCGTGTCAGATACATTACCTCAAGGTCGGTATTCTCAGGGGAGCTTATGACCATTGCTGACCCTGTAACTGATGGTTCACTTAAACTAATAGACGATGAGGATGTCACAAGTGGAACATGAGGGTTAGGGTCAACTTGACTTGAGAAAGAACTTAAGGGCTGAGGCCTGGCTCTTCTGTCTTGGTCAGTTATCATGGCCTAAAAAAAACAAAAAAAAAAAACAACAGAGAAATAGAGCAAATATAAATGTCACAAGCAGTAAATTGAGTTGTAATAGGATTGTAAATTAAATAAATACTTTTCTTCATTATAGTGAGTAAAAACAAATTTCTTAGCAATCCGTAGTGAAAGAAATATATATATATATAATATACCATTTAACTTTTAGTTACAGAATGTATAATAAATAATAACTGATACATATTAAAATCTTTGGAATTGTAACAGGCCAGACTTACTGACAGTTACAATATAGTTAAAATATATTCGTATACCACTAGTAGTTCACATATAAGTTAAATTTCACCTGAAGCAAATCTGATCCAATTATGTGCAGTAAATCACCCGAAACGATGCCAAAATCACTTAAATTTCTATTCTCATCTTCCAGAACATCACTTTTATTTAGACTCAGATGAAAAGGTCTATGAAACAAAAATAGAATAATACAATCCTGTTTTAAACATATTGCTAGGAAATTTCGACTACTAGTAAGTCTAGCTAGGAATAACTGAAAAGCGCTATTAAAGGAATTTTTTTTTACAAGCTAACAATGAAAATTCCGGTGCGTATATCGCAATTAGTAGCTAGGCTAATAACTTTTAAAACAATTTATAGACAATGTTAAGTGACAGGTCTATGGATGCCTTTTTATTGTGTATTTAAAGTTTTTCTTTTTTTTTGTTGTAAATTTTAGTAATGTTGTAATTTTGTGCTGCCCACTGCTATCCCAAATGGCTTTGTGGCAAAATTTCACATTAGTCAAGGATGTGCTGTTTAAATAAAGAGAGCTTCCTCCTCATCAATCTTTGCCAGGTAGCTTCCATACTATGCATGAGTAAGCTGGCCTTCTGTTGCTTGCATTAGAAGTGTCAGTTAATTCAAATAGTATCATTGGTCATCTTTAAGAGGTTGTCTCAAAGGACGGGGATATGCATGAGTAAGCTGGCCTTCTGTTGCTTGCATTAGAAGTGTCAGTTTATTCAAATAATATCATTGGTCATCTTTAAGAGGTTGTCTCAATGGATGGGGAACAACACAGGGACCATGTTGTTGCTGTTGACTAGCATGGAAAAAGCTGCAAAGGTAAAGACAGTGGATTTTTTTTTATATGTTGTGCTCATTTACAAATCATTCTCATTCTAATTTAATACTTGTTTTTTTTTTGTTGAGTTGTGCCCCTCCCCCCAATCCTCCATTTAATTTAAATCAACAATTTAACAATAATAATAAAAAAAGAGTTTTACAAACTTTTATGAACAAAAACTAACCTACTTACTGATTTTCCAAATGAAACAATTGTGCGACAGATGACCGTAGTTCTGAAAGTGTTATTGAAGCTGGAGACCTGTCCCCTAGATCTACCAGCTGACTTTCTCTGTCCAGTTTGACTTTGAGTTTCATTGTGGCTGGGGTTTGAATGACCGTAGAGTTTCTTTATCGCATTTGCTGCAAAATGATACAAAATAATAGAATCCTCTATTGTTTAGTAAATGTTTGTAAAATGTTTTAAATGTTTCAGAAATTCCTTCAGAGTTGAAGATAATTTACGTCGTCCTAACATCCCGCAGGACGGGGGATGGCATCGAGCAGGATATGAACTTAGGACTATCAAGAAGTCAGAAAGACAGTCCAGCGTGCATACTGCATGACCAGGCAGCCATTGTTAATGAATTTTGTTTCTCAATATATAGTATAAAGCTACAAAGGATTAAAAATAATAATAATGAAAGCTCATATATTTGAACACAATCTAGCAAACCAAGATATGTCACCAAATGGCACTCGTCTTTTAAACAAAGTTATAACTCAATGCCAAATGAGATTTGCAAGATATAGCTTTAATGAAACACATTTCTCAAATTCAAATATAAAACGGAGGCCAAACAGAGGAAAGTAAAATCACTGCCACCAATGTCTAACATGGCCTTGCACTTTCATACAAAATCTAAAACATCTATAGAAATTAGCTGACAAGAGGCTTTGAATGTCATTTGTGACCAATCTATATTGAGTGAGCTTGCCTATTAGATCCTGTGTGCCATTCTTGGGAACCACTTACTAAGAGCAGATGAGACTATTAATTATTCCCCAACAAACTCATCTATAATAGGTTATGAAGACTTCAATCTTGATTAACAAACAAAACTATATGTCAATTACAACTTCGTTTCTCTATGGCATTTTACGTCTCGAGAGACAATCTTTTCCCCTTGCAAGCTCTTGTGTGACTAAAGAGGCCGATCCTTGATACACAGCTGCGATCGCAGGTTGGGCATATGTAGTCACCAGGCGCCATTGCATTTTCACCCTTCTTTCTGCTTCTGTTGTGTATGGCATCTGCAATCAAAGACCCCTCCTTTATGTTCTTTCTCCACGTGGACCTATCCAGTGCCACCTCTTCCCAGTTGCTGGTGTCAATCTTAAAGAGCTTCATGTCCTGTTTGCATACATCTGTATAACGTAAGAGTGGGCGACCATCGGCTCTTCTGCCTTCTATTAGATCGCCATATAGAATATCCTGTGGGAGTCGACCTACTGGCATTCTTCGTTTACATTACTACACTTTTAGATTCTCTTCTCTCACCCTTTCAACATGCATTGGTCCCATTTCACATTCACGCTAAGTTGCGTATGTAACAGTCATGTAATTTTATAGTCTAAGCCAGTGAAGCTCAACCTCACTCAGGGAAGGTGGGCCATTTTAATATCCGACACTCGAGTCGAGGGCCACATGACGAAAAAAAAAAGATTAATACAATAAACCAATTTTAATTAGAAACCCGTGAATCTAGTATTTAAATTCATGAGAAGTTTATCCTAAACAACTTTTAAATATCCTGTTGCTGTCAATCATAGTTATGGCACCATCGGTAGTCACTTCACTAATTTCTCCAAGGGGAAAAGATTCTCTGTAATGGTTGAAACTTTTTTTATGATGTTTCGCCGCTGGCGATCGGATGCATGCTCCAAAAAGCTACTACTTTTCTGATTTCAAAACAGTTGTTTTTATCGCGAATAAATACCGCTCAAAATTTTGATATGTCGGTAGACTAGTCAGCGGCATCAGAAATTACACATACAGACAACTCATTTCCTTCTCATTTTAGGTAAATATTGTCATCAATCATTCTAGGTGTAATTTAACTATCGCGTTTCAAACCAAGAATTCCGCCTTATTTATGTATTTCATTTCCTAAACCTTTTAAATGTTATGTTCTTTAAAAGGGAGACACTCTTTTTTTATCAAACAAATATATTGGCTTACCATCGGTATCAATCCATTTACCCTAAAATAGGTAAAGATATTTTTTGAACTTTTTTTTGGACAATGGATTTTCTACACTTTGTGCCGACGTTTCGGCGGCCGGATAGAACCACGTCGCGGGCCGGATGTGGCCCGCGGGCTGTAGTTTGGGCATCACTGGTCTAAGCAATGGAACTGGTGTGTAAAATATCCTTTACTCTAGCCATTCTTTGCCCATGGATAGTAAAGCCATATTATAATATAGATCTAGTACACTAGTGACTAGTGTTATAGTTATACTCTGATACTAGATCTATATATAGGCCAATTTTATAGGCCTACCCTACTACTATTATTAACTATGACTATGATTATACTAGATATACTGATATAAATATTATGTAGAGTCTAATAGAAACTATTTATTAGTATTATTACTAGATTCAGATTGTAACTAGATCAAGTAAATCTTACTAGTATTTTATAGTTAATTATAGTTTTATAGTACTCTGGTAGTAGTATAGACTATAGTAGTAGTAACAAAAAGTAGTAGTAATACTAATACTAGTACTAGTATTACTATTAGTATGTATACAATACTTTTTTTATACTAGCCTAGCCTAGTAGTGAGTAGTAGTTAGTACAGACTCAGACAGTACAGTAGTAGTACTAGAATCTAGTACTAGTAGTATATCAAGTAAAATCAAGTTAGTTTAGTCTAAATAACTAGAATATGTGTGTGTATAAGTCTAGATCTAGTTAGTTACTAGTATCATCTACTAACTTACTTAGTAACTAACTAAATTATTAACTTCAGTCTTCAAAGTCCTAGCTCTCCTACACTACAGCCTCCAGTCCAGGCTAAGTCAAACAAAGACAAAGTGTCACAAAGTAAAAAAAGTCACATAATAAGACATCTAGATTATGTCATAATTCAGATGAAAAGTGAGTCTAATATTAGCAATATTATTATTATTATAATATTATTAAAAAAAATATTATTATATAAAAATTTAAAATATGTTTTTAAAAAGGCAAAGCCCTGAAGTTAGTTATTAGATCTAATTATAAGTAAAAAATAATCTAGATGAGCATCGGTAAATGCCTTATAGACTAGTTACTAGAGTCATAGAGTAGAGATAATCAACTAGAGTAGATATTACTAATTTATTTGATTACTTGGCCTTTGGCTTGGGTGTTCAGAAACATGAACCGGGCGACATGGTGATGTTGTTGACAAAGTTACAAATTAAGCAGATTGATCTCCCTTGACTAGTCTAAATACTTACATAGATCTAAATACTAAATAACCATATCAACATTAATGACATTATTATTTTGATATTTTATTATAATATTAATTTATTAATATGTAATCTAATTTAAAATATCTTTCCTTTCTATTTTGTAACAGTAAAAAAAAAGTTTTATCAAAGAAAATTCCGAATAACATTTTTCACCTAAACAGTCTTGAATCCATACACGATCAATGCCCTGCCTGGGTGTTCCATAGCTCTGTTGTTGGTCTGGAGGTCAGTTATACACAAACACGGGAAAGCCTTCGGGAGACATTCCTTAAAAAAATCAGAAGATTGTCACCCTTAGACAGATTGTGGCACACCGTGCTACGGCCTGACAGAGCCTGCGGCGCTGCTGATCCCAGACTGTATCGGATATTCCGCTCCTTTGTTCACATCAGTTGCGCCGAGATGGTGGAACTGCTGTACGTGTGAGCGACATCGTTCCGACTAAACAATGCCCAGACTTTCATCTAGCTTAGTTCGAGATGAATCATAGTCCTTCTATAACTGAAGGAGGTCAGCTACTTCCATTTCTTGCAGGTAAGTGTTTTCGAGTGTTATTACTCATCTGCCTATTATCGTCCCTTCTGAGGCACAGGCCACCAACCATCTTCCTCCATCTTGGTTTTGGGCGAGTCTCCCCAACTGTCATCACGTCTTGCCCATTTGCTTGGCATATGCTTCCAAATCGAGGCACATTGTATTCCTTGGCCGTCCCCTCTTCCTCTTTCTTTGGGCGTTCCAGGTTAGGGCTTGCGGCGTGGTGTTAGTGGTTCTTCCGGTCTTTGCTCCATAAAGTAGTGTTGGCTTAACAATGGTGTTAAAAAGCCTGATCTTGGTTGGTGGTGAAGCTTATTTCCCTAGATTCCCAGGTGTTCTTCAGCTGATGGATTGCCTGCTCGAACTTTACCAATGCGGGTTCTGGCATATGAATCCGTTCCACCTTGGTGGTCCAGGATACTGCCGAGATAGGGGACGCTTTCCAGCGCCTCACATTGGACTTTAATGGATGTGTTGTTGGATGCCTTTATCTTGGACACCTTGCTCTTCCCACAACGATGTCTCTCTTTTCCTGTCTGCTGTTGAGTGTGAGAAAGAAGAGCCAAGTCATCTGCAAAGTCAGGGTCGTCTAGCTGTTTTTCAGTGTCCACTGTATACCGTTCCGCTTCTGATCTTTTGCTGTCTTCATGACTTAATCTATAAGAACTATAAGTCTGCTGTATCATAAAATACAAAAAAAAAACAACAACATTTATAGCTTTTGTACTTATGTACAAAGAAATATTCAAAATAAAAGCAAGGGGAAAAAAAAAGAATTGAGTCAGTAAAGCCAAGCAAAATCACTCTGTCTGTATGGTAAAAAAGTTTGCACACATTTTTTTCTGTTTGGTAGTTTAAACAAGGGAAAAACTCGTACTTGACAGATGTGTGGTATGAGTTGAATTAGTCCCCTTGCAAAATCCTTAACTTTAAAAAAAATGCATTATAAAACGATAATCAAGAAACTCCTTTCTTCCCTCCCACTTTGATAATAACTGGTCCAGACAAGTGATAGGATCAGGGGCGTCCTTAGCAGTGCGCGGGGCCCTGGGCGAGTGTCTTGTGCGGGGCCCTGAGCCTTAAGGATAAACTATATATACCGTACCACATCATGCTAACCGGCTCTAACGCTAGTGTAACCATAACAAGACAGTCTATGTTCCCCTTAACGCTGTGGGACTCCCTTATTTTTGTAACAAAACATAGAACATTGCGTAGTCATTGTTGGCTTACTGTTGGCCGCGCTAAGTGCTATATACTGTATTGTAAGTGTTCTGCATAAAGAAAATTCTTTCAACTTTAAAAAAAGTTTTAAAAGTACTCCCATGGCCCTAACCTATCGGGAAAAAAAAACAAAGGCGGAAGCAACCAATCCAAATATTTTATTTCGTATATTAACATTGACATCAAATCGGATTTTATTAGGAAAATTTGTAATGATCAAGTATGTGACTATAAAATCTCCGATCGCGGGGCCCCCTTCAAACGCGGGCCCTGGTGCGACTGCCCCACTTGCCACCCCCTAAGGCCGCTACTGGATAGGATCATAGCGAATTACGAAAGATAAAAGCAAAACAAAACAAAAAATGGTAAGTATATTTTTATCTCACAGCCGAGTTATATTTTATTTTAATTTAGACCACTAATTGGAACAATATTATTTTTCTTTTTATATCTGCATTTAAGAGGAAACTAAAAAAAAAAAAAATGCAATATTCCTTGGTCTATTAAATCACTTGGGTACCACACATGATCTGTCGACTGTCTTTCTCTATTCCTCTCTGTTTTTTTTTTTTTGTCAAGGATAAATGAAATTTAGATCTTGAATGTTTTCTTGGAGGTTCAGCGAGTGCCGATTTAAATTATTCCGACATCAAGTTCCAGCGGTGGTTGATTTTGAAACCAATACGATGCCAATGCCCACACATTCTCGTCGTATGACCTCTAAACCATCCATTCAAAGTTTTTTTTCTTTTTTTTTCTTTCTTTGTTGTTCTTTTGTTTTTCTTTTTTTTTTTTACCTATTTTTTTTCTTCTTTTTTTTTTCTTTTTTTTCCCTTTTTTTTTTATATTTTTTTTTCTTCTTTTTGTCTTTCTTTTTTTTTTTTTTTTATTATTATTTTTTTCTTTTTTTTCTACTGTGGTTGATTTTGAAACCAATGCGATGCCAATGCCCATTCTCGCCGTATGACCTCAAAACCATCCACTCGAAGTTTTTTTCTTCTTTTTTTTTGTGTTTTGATAGAAAATCTATTTTCATCTTTTTTTTTTCCTGGCATTTTTTTCTTGTGGCCAATACGTCTTGTTCTGTCACACTATACATTAGGCTTATTTGGGGTAGGGGGCCAACCAACATATTCTTGAACCCGGGCCCATGAATACCTTGCTACGCCCCTGGGCTTGCCTTGTTATGCTGGATGCAAGCTTGCGAAGGGTGTGATCTTTCTATCTCCAGCGTCTCTGAAGGCTATCTACTTCAATGGGCTGCTACTTTCTTCTTAGCCACAGTTCCTAATGTACCAGTCCATCACATTTCACGGTTCCACTGAGAGCGGGTTGCAACGACAAGCTATATAACAATAAATTATTTGAAGTAGAGAATTTTTTTTACACAAATTACATGAAGTCCCCCCCCCCTTAAAATAACAACTCCTCTCCAACCCTGACTGCCCTAACCCCATTGGTTTCGCCAGGCCTTGAAACGACTTCAAGTTTCATCCAGCTGTTTTGAGGTCTATGTATAAAAAAACCTTACAGAATAAACTGTTGATACAACAATCATTCTTCTATTCAATAATCAATTTGTGCTTAGATTTTCAACATTTCCTTTGGTATTGGTATAGTATTGTTCAGTCCAAGTATGCATGTGTTTAAAACTATAATTAAATTTTATAGGCTTACGTAGATCGATTCCTATACCTCAAGCCATACCACAATGATGCTTTTTTAAGAAAAAATTTTCAATTGGAATAAAGGAACTTGACATCCAGTTAACATTACAAAAGCAACACTTGTTTGAACAAAAATCAATGCAAACTAAAATAAACACTAGTGTTGCCATTTTACATAAAGAAGTAACGTCTTTTGGGCCTAAATGTTAACATGGCTTCAAAAGTGTGTATAATAGTTTGTATTGATTTTTGCTCCAACTATTCTTTTTTCTTTTTAATGTTAACTAGATGTAAAAGAACCGATTAAATGTAACATTGCGACAGTATAGCTCTTCTAAATGGTATTGATCTAATGCGTATCACTATTCATCTCAAATACATGTATTACGTCTACAGTCCCTCTAAAAGAATGGGCTCATTAAAATGTTATAATTCAATATAAGAGATGATTTTAATAATAGAGTCGACCCACATAAAGCAATAACAATAGACTGCCACCATCACCAACACCAACACCAAAAACAAATACAACAACAACGACAAAAGCAACAAAAAAAACAACACAACAATAAAACAACAAAAACTTAATCAATAAAAACAAAAATCAACAACAAAAACAAGAAAAAAACATAACAATCAACAACAACCACAACCAAAAACAAAAACAAATACAACAACAACAACGACAAAAACAACAACAAAAGCAATCAGTACCCTAAAAACAACAATCAACAACAACAACAAATCCACACATACAACAATCAGCAAATACAACAACAACAAAGAAAAAAAAACTTAATTTAGTATTTCGATATAATTGATGAAGAGATGTGGTTGCTAAAAAGTAAAACGCTTGTTTTCCAGTTTAAATCTTGATGAAGACTGGGATTTTGAATTTTGTGATTCTTGGGACGTATCTGAATCCACCCAAATCTATTAGGTAAAAAAAAAATTTCCCCTTTCAAACCTTGTGGTCTATAGGGCAGATGATGTAAAACTCATCTGATTCTGTGGCCCACGGTTAACAAGGGTGTCATGTGGCCAGCACAACGACTAACTGACTTTACTTTTCCCCAACTCATGTCAGGTATCCATTAGAGCTGGTTGGACTCAGAGGCGCCCAAGGATCCCGAAATAAAAATCCCAGTCTTCACCAGGATTTGAACCGGAAGAGAAGCGCTTTACGTCTTAGCCAGCACATCTTCAACTCTAATAAGGAACTGAAACCTAAAGGCGGTGGGTCGTTGTGCTGGCCACTGCCAATAAACATAATAGGATACAAAGATGCTGGTTAGAGATGTCATGGAAAATTAATTAAATATCGCTCAATAATTTAGAAAAATCACCCTGGTCTCAATAACTAAATTCTAGTATAATTATTTATGTATCTATGTATCTATCAATGTATCTATTTATATATGTATCTCTGTCTGTCTGTCTGTCTGTCTGTCTGAATGTCTGTCTGTCTATCTATCTATCTATCTATCTAGTTTTTAGAAATGTTATTGTTTTTGTAAAGCGAATGGTTAATTAGAAAAAAAAGTCGAAATTTTATTTACCTTGTAAACTCACTCTGTCTGTCTTTCTGTCTGTCTGGTAAAAATTTGTACACGTTATTTCTCCCACATCCAATCTCGGAACAAGATGAAATTTTGCACGATTATTTCTTTTACTAGACAACACAAGAATCAATTTAAAAAATACCAACTAGCTAATTAACTATTTGTAATTAATGGTTTTGTTTGATATCTCGAACAAGGGAAATAAATTGTACTTGACTGAGGTGATGGTATAAGCTGAATTAGTCCCATGTATAGCTCGTCGTCTGAGGCTAAGTGAACACAAATAAAAACAATAGATAACAATATACAATCGTCCGTGCTCTCTTCGCTAGCAGAGTGGTTACCGTGTTGGCTTTAGAATCCCGAGAAGGCTTTAGACCATGAGTTCGAATTCAGATCGTTCCATGTTTTTTTTTTAAATAAATAAATTTAAAAAAATATCACCCAGATAAATGTTCTTTCTCCCCCACCCTTTTCCAAGACAAGTGATACAATCATAGCATATTGAGAAACCTAAAAGCATGAAATGAAATTGCGCTAAGCAAAAATAATTGGTAAAACTATTTCTAATTTATTTTATTAGTCTAGATCAGAACTTTATAACAGTGACTATCTTATCTTAAAACACATACACTCAACTTGTATAGCTTTGTGAACATTACTAACATAAAAAGTACATTATTATATAGACAAAATCAACTTGATATGAAATGAAAATAAATAAAGTATAAATGTTGTAGACATTTAGAAATGACCCTAAAATCTAACTCACTACAAAAAACACGTCTTTTCATTTGGCGTTCTTAAGTCGTCTGTCCTGCCCAAGACCGCCGACGACAAAACCACTAATCTTGCATGATTCACACCGCATAGCTTATCTCTTTCCACAGTCATCATAGAAACACAAACATATCCACTCCATAACAACAAAAAGACGTTTTTTTTTTCTCTCATTGTCTTTGTAACTTTTCAGAGGCGTAGCTAGGAATTTTCCATCATTTGGCGGCCCATGGGGCTTTACCTCTTTGGGGGCTTCTGCATTTTAGGTATTATTTAATACTTATTGCAAATAAAAAAATAAAAAATAAATAAATAAAAACACTAGTTTGGGGCTCAGCGGGATTTTCGAAAATACTTTAGGATGGTATTATGGGATAGGTACGCACCAGATGCCGTTAAACACAGACACGCCTCTGCTTATCACGTGTCATTCTAAACCTTTTTGAATTGCAAACGTTTTTTTAATCTTCTTGAAAGTCCTGTAGAGTCACTCCAAAGTTGCCACATCGACAGTGCTGTCGTAAGTATGCATCCAACTGATGATTATTTAAATGTATGATCTGTTATCTAGTGTACATAGAAACTAAGTAACTAAATGTATGATCTGTTATCTAGTGTACATAGAAACTAAGTAACTTAAGTTATAGACTGAGATTTTCAACTTTAGATAATTTTTATGGATCCAATCAAATGGAAATTCAGTTTGACTACAATTGACAACCTCTGCGTAACTACTGTACAAAAACAATACAGATGAGAAATTCTAACAACATTCACACACGAAACACATAGTGACATACACATTCACAATCAGCGCTTTATGAATTTAAACTTCTATGTACTTCTCGATGACGACATTTGATCTTATAACACTCTGACCGAAATTGGGACGACGAATTTTTTAATTCTTTCAGGAGTCCCTCCAGCTCGTTAACTGTTGACGAAGAAACAGTTGACCCTTACATTATCATAAAATATACATTCACATCAGACTTATACAGTCGCTTAATAAGGATTTTTCATTTGAGGGAGGGGGGGGGTTGACAATATCAGGCATTTATAAGTTAAAAATAGCTAAATGACTCTTATTAGTTTCATAAATGATGTATTTTTATTTCATAACAAGAAAATGACACAAGGGAAAAACATTATTGCGCTGTACTTCTTACTACTGATCCAAAATAGTAAGTTACTTATGTATTCTTGTATTATTTAATTGTACGGGGGGGGGGGGGGGATTGGCCCTAAAAATACCGGAAATAGTGATTGATATCAAAAGTTGAATTAATATATTCCCTTTTAATCTTTCAATTTGTTTACATCGATTCTTCAATTAGCAGTTTTTAATTTGACTGTTGTTTTTTTTTTTTTCAAATTATAAAAAAAATATATAAGTAGGTTTCGCTGTGTAGAACAAATATTTTTATTTTGTTTAAAATTGTTGTAATGTTCAATCTTAAAAACAAACTCTAGCTAACTGATACTGTCGTGGAAACTTTGTGGTTTGTGGGTGAGCGTGTGTGTGTGAGTGTGGGTGGTGGGACCTTAACTTGATTTGCAGAAGAATTTTCTAGTAGTTTGACAGCTGTTATATATTCTGTCTAAAAGGCCACACGGGGAGAACTCTCGTTTGACCGTTAATATTTTTCAAAGATTAAAAATAAAATGTATCAAGCTAGCGAACGAAAAAATATTTTATCTTGAACTGACAAACATCTTTTCATATTACCGAATTCTTTGAAAAGAATAAAAAATTTAGATCTAGTGCTTAGGAAAATTCTACATATCTTCTTAGTCTAGATCTAAAGGCCTATAATTGGAATATTATAAATTATAATATATCTCAGTGGCGTAGCTAGAATTCGACAATAACTCCTGGCCCCCGCTTACGGGGGTCCCCAAATGAGTATTTTTTTACATTAAAAATTAAATATTACGCAAAATGCAAGGGCCCCAAACATGGTCGCCCGCAGGATTTTTTGCAGGGGGGTGCCAGCACTGGAAGATCAGGGGGGGGGGTCGCCCCCCCCCCCCCCGAGAAGTAATGAACAAACTTAAGAATTAAGATATGTAATGTTAAGCCGTATTCTGTAATAACTCCCAAAATCCAAACGTGTTTTTTTTTTCTCGGCGGTAACAACTCAATATCCAGTATCATGTTTTTCTGCCAGTAGTCTCTCCTTCCTCAAGATGACGTCTCTAATGTGTTCCTCAGGATGGTCAAGATGGTTTTTCATTATGCCATTAATGTTATTGCTGAGCTGTTGTTGAGCGGCCACTATGTTAAGTTGGAAAGACTGCAACACAATAGAAACTGGTTCAAGAAAAGATAAATAATTGACGACAATGAAAAGAAAATCAGAAACACAAGAGGAGGAGACATTTACTACACAAGTGCAGTTTATCTGGTTCACTTGCAGTCGTTATTATAAGATCCGCCAAAAAGTCAATGATCTCTAAGTTGAGACTTTAAGCTTGAATACTATTAGAGCATGGAATGGGTTGCCTGAGAATTTGGCAGAATTTAAGTCATAGGTTAATATGCATGACGCGTAGGACGTAATCATCTTCTTTTTTGAAGTAATGTCTGTATTGTTTAAGATAAGATAAGATTTGTATTTTTCAGTTCATTGTGTCTCACACAAAGAGGTAAATGTAGTACCAACGCTATTTCTAGGAAGAAGATTTCTAGCCATCACGGGGCAGCCTTGGCCGAGTAGTTTGTCCATGTATAGACTGTATAATGCTGTTAGACACATGCAGCATGTATCTGTGAACCACAGGAACTAAGCTAATGAATACAATCGCAATCTACAAACCAAACACTCAAAGACATCTGCTCAGTGCCTGAGATATCTGCAATTTCATCACTAAAATACCCAACAAATGCAGTTAACTCATGATGCCGCAGCTTGTAGTTTTGGGGCTCTTGCTGCTGCCAGTGCTCCGTTCATCCAAATCAACGTTTTGACTCGAATGACGACATGTGAAGGACATTCTTGTATCTCTTATATTGTAAACTGGTGAACGTGTTTAACCCGCAGTTTTATCGAGCGCTGACACCGACCGCAACTATATAGCATTTATCACATCGAAAGATAATTGGCAAAAATATTTTTTCTAGACCTTAGCTAAATATAAACAAACTAGTTGACCGGCGGCATAGCATACGCCGCTATTTACCAGGGCCGGCGACCGCAGTGGGGCCCGCATTTCATAGGACACGCAATTTTATAGGACCCGCTCTAATTTAAAGTGTAAAAATTATTAAATTAAGCCATTTTATTACTTACAACAGATTCCCCGCGCCATCCTGTCGATTTAACATCCCTATAATTATTTGTCTGTTAAGCTATTGCTTTAAAAGAAATCAAACACATTTTTAACAAAATATAGTAATTTATAACGCTGTTAACCATCAAGCTGTAAGGGAAATAAGTCTCTGGCATATGGTTGAACACAATCTTCAATTACAAACACAATAGTACACTACAGACTGAAAAGATAAAATATAATTTTTAAAAAGTCGAAGAACAAAACTCCACTTGTCTCTCTAACCTTGCTAATGATGTTTTTTCCCACCACAATTGTTCACAAATACTCGTATTAAAGGTCTTTTGCAAGTCAATGGATTTTTTTCTAAAGAATTACAGAGTATTTGCGCTCTAGAAAACTCTCTCTTTGACTATTAAATACATAAATAATTCGAGTTTTAAATATGGTTCTAATTTTTCGCATTATAAAATAAGTAAAACGAATGCGTGAATTCACGTTAAAAAAATTATTAATGGAGCTAAAAATAGAAATGACCTATTTACTTGTTGTTGCTTGCTTGTTGTTGCATGTTTTTGTTTGACCTCAGACTTAGAGGAATATATATATAGATATAATTGTAACATTTTACGTCTCAAGACAATTTTTTCCCTTTGCAACTTCTTGTGTGACTAAAGAAGCCAATCCTTTGTACTTTCAACCTTCTTTCTACTACTACTGTTTCTTGCATCTGCGGGTCCTATAAAATTGCGTGTCCTATGAAATGCGGGTCCCACTGCGGTCGCCGGCCCTGGTAAATAGCGGCGTATGCTATGCCGCCGGTCAACTAGTGACATTTAATTTTATTCTAATCTAGCGTGTTACAATTGTGTCATTTAAATAAAAAATGAACACATTAAATATTGCTCATTTAATGATTTTTAAAAATACAATTTGTTAGATAAAATGATCAGATGATGAAAATATCAGGGAATGAAATGACAGGGGGATGAAGTGACCAGGGGATGAAATGACCGGGGGATGAAGTGACCGGGGGATGAAGTGACCAAGGGACGAAATGACCAGGGGATGAAGTGACAAGGGATGAAGTGACCAGGGATGAAGTGATCGGGGATGAAGTGACCGGTCACCCTTATTAACAGACAGCAATAGTTACAGCGGGTGTTACAGCGGGTAATAATTGCCTGTAACAAATTACAAAAACTATAAATACAAAAATAAAATAGAATCAGAGATTCAAGATCTATTAGACTAGATATTCGTTGCAGGCCTGGGCGCCGCCATTTTAAATAACCATGTGGTGCCAACTCTAACGACAAACAATCCTCTAAGTAGAAAATAAAATAAAACTATTTTAAAATATCAAATATATTTGTACATAGAAAAATAAAATAGTCCTCGACTTACAGGCCGTCCTAGATACAGAATAAAATATTTAAAACTTGTAATTATATGTCAGACCACACAGATTGTTTGGATGGCTGCCTGGTCGAGCGGTTTGAACGCTGGACTGTCGTTTGGATTTATCGATGGTCCCGGCTTCAAACCCTGCCCGCTCCCATCCCCCGTCGTCCTGCGGGAGGTTTGGGCTAGGAAGTAACTATCTTCAACTCTGAAGGAACTTCCAAAACATGTAAAACATTTTACAACCCCATTCCATAAATATACAACATATACAGATCTCCACCTGTCACAAAGACGAGATAGATCTACTATACTGACCACTGGTTAACTGTACTAAAAGCATGGAACATCAGCTTTTATATCTCGAGCCCTAACCTATATAAAAGTAAATTTATAAAATAGCTTTGGCCTATAGTGAAAGTAAATGTGAAGTTAGATGTGAACGTAGCCTTAAGTCTTATAATGAGTACCTAATTTATCTTTTTTTTTTTGAAAAGGGTCAATATCATTTTCAAAGCCAAAAGAAAAAAAAACTCCGTAGAAAAAAAAAGATAAAAATTCCTTAGTGTAATATTATCTCATATGGACTACTGAAGTTCACGTGATAATTTAGTGAAATCCTATACTCTTAAGCGAGCAATTCTTGTATATATATATATATATATATATATATATATATATATATAT
>JADKLZ010000687.1:3229307-3241929 GCA_021533235.1 Biomphalaria straminea
TATACTAAGAAAGATTATATACTACTGCTACTGGTGCTACAGCCCATGGAAGGATATGGCCTGCTTTTACACATCCCTCCATTCAGATATCTCCTGGGCTTTCATCACCACGCCCTAACGGTAACCCTATTTTTTTACTGAGGTTATAGTTAAATCAAAAGTGGCTGCAGCGTACGCAAACTCGTTGACCGCTAGCTAGATATCTTGTTCAGTGTGAGAAAGTAAGGCGTAGAGCAACTGTGTAATCACCGTTTCCTTTGTTTTGGTACGGGACATTAGACACTGAAGCATGAATACATGGTCATAATTTTACCAGCAAAATAATAATTATATTAAGGCTTGACATCAAATCCGAAGATTAATGAGAAATGCAGTATTTCCCGTGGCTACGCAGCCCCAGATGTGACCTACATAATTTGCCACATCCAGGGCAAGCATAACCCTTGTCCTCCGGTGGTCGATTAAGATTTTCTTTTCGCGTCTGCGTCTGTCCTCGGCAGCAAATTTTCTGTTGGGCCTTTGTATAGAGGGAATTCTTTCCGCTCCAATTGATCTGCCTTGGTTAAGGGCAGCCTCATAGCAAGAAGAGAGGCAGAAGATGTCATGGCGGTGGTCATCAGGACCATTTGTTCCACACGTTGCTCCAGCAGGCTTTCTCGATGCGCTGTAGGGCCCAAGGAGACCAGGCTGTTAAAAACGAAATAATCTTTCTCTCTCCACTCGCACTTTCTCCTCCTCTCTTCATTCATTCAGTCCATTCTCGTGCGCCGGTGCACAGCCATAGAGTCTCTACAGAGCCTGGTCATTACACTGCCCCCTTCCTAAGTCTGTTCGTCCCGAACTGACTCTGTTCCTGTCTGTTCTCCACAATACCGGTACAACCGATCGACATGTACCACCTTGCATTTAGTTCGGGGACCCTTCTGAATGCGGTAAACCACGTCGTTAATTCTTTTCAAAATCCTATAAGGTCCTTCCCAATCCTTTTGTAATTTAGGCGATCTTCCCTTCTTTCTCTTTGGGTTATACAGCCAAACAAGATCATGCTCCACAAAACCAGTACAATTGACCCTTTTATCGTATCTGGTCTTCATGAGGTCGCTATTTTCTTTTATCCGACTCCGTGCAAGTGCATGAACCGTCTCGAGTCTCCTTCTAAGATCTGTTACGTACTCGCTTGCTGTCGTTGGTTTGTCTCCTGGCAGCCCAAATAAAAGATCTGCTGGCAGCCGAAGTTCCCGACCAAATAATAATTTGGCTGTTGTATAACCAGTGGTTGCATGAACTGCTCCTCTATAGGACATGAGGTAAACGGGAAAAACGCTGCTTACGTCACTAGGCTTACCATAGTACAATGCAAACAAGAACGAGTCAATAGACCTAATTAAACACTTGCGCACCATCTTATTGAAGATTGATTTATTATAGAACTATGGAAGGAAAGTAATAAAATTAAATGTACCGATGTATGATTAGTTATTGCGTTTTAAAAACTTAATAAATTGTTTACACCTAAATTGCGTAGGGCGGTGTAGATACCGTTTACTTTGTTATTTTTTTTTGCTGGTGATCTCCAGCTGTCTCGTTCTGAGGCCGCATGCAACCAGGTGCTCTCTTCTATGTCAATTGTCATCTAAGGCCAGTTGGCGCCTAAGCTGGTCTTTTAAGCATTTCGGTGTTACGCCGACCACTTTATTAGCTCACCAAAAAAAAAAAGACCGCCTTTGGCATGAGTTTGTCTGAGATTCGTCTCTCATACAGGATACTGCTCTGTCAAGGGTAACTGTCGGACTTTAAGAATTCCCTCTATACAAAGGCCCAACAGAAAATTTGCTGCCGAGGACAGACGCAGACGCGAAAAGAAAATCTTAATCGACCACCGGAGGACAAGGGTTATGCTTGCCCTGGATGTGGCAAATTATGTAGGTCACATCTGGGGCTGCGTAGCCACGGGAAATACTGCATTTCTCATTAATCTTCGGATTTGATGTCAAGCCTTATTATAATTATTATTTTGCTGGTAAAATTATGACCATGTATTTATGCTTCAGTGTCTAATGTCCCGTACCAAAACAAAGGAAATGGTGATTACACAGCTGCTCTACTCCTTACTTTCTCACACTGAACAAGATACCTAGCTAGCGGTCAACGAGTTTGCGTACGCTGCAGCCACTTTTGATTTAACTATAAACCTCAGTAAAAAAAATGGGGTTACCGTTAGGGCGTGGTGATCAGGGGCGGACAGGCTATATGGGCAAACGGGCAAATGCCCGGTGGGCCGGTACCAAATGGGCCGGTCTGATCGCGACCCAAAAAAAAAAATTCTATGCAGACAACTTTAAGAAAAAAGTGTCAGCAGCTAAACACAGGTGACTGAACACGCTTTATTAATTTTTTTTTTGGTTAAAAATTCAGCAAGAATATCAAAAATGTACACTATACACTGTAGCCTATGTATTATCATTTGCAAAAAGTTACACCTTACTTTTTGCTATGCACGAGCGGCATGAACTTCAATACTTCTTTGATGTCTTCGAGGTTGTGTTTAGCCTAATCATTTTGCTGGTTGGCATTGGCCTTTGATGACACTCCCTTTCGTGTTTCCTCCTTCCCTCCCCCGTTTTCTGATGGTTCCATTGTCAGTTAACGAAAAAGAGGGATGAGATAGATTAAGTTAAAAAAATTAATACATCGCAGAAAAAAATAGGGGCGACAATTAGCTCTTTTGCGGATACAACGAATACCAGCACATATAGAACTAGAAGGAAATGAGAAGGCTTACACTCTCGCCAAGAGTGGGAGAACAAATTCACAATTAAACACTGTACTCAATCCAGAAGAAATAAAGAATGGACAAGCTCTCATACGAATCCCAAGAAGGGGATGCCTATTATAAGCTGTCCCGACAAGATCAACATGTAATCTTATAACTCAGGACCGGACACAACAGAATAAGACAACATGTCCTTCAAAACTGTTCTCGCACAAGACACTGGCCCTAAAATACCTTAATAGAAAGAAAACTATTTGGAGAGCTCCCTGATTTGGAAACCACCTCACAGTTCATCTCATATATTGGTCTTGTCATCTGAACGCTCCAACATAAAAATGAAAACTAGGAAGAAGCTCTTTAACAATACTCAATCGGAATTAATTTTATCATATCACACACATAGGCTACAGCCTCAAAATTGCAAACCACCTGTCACATTTCAATGGGTATAGAGTTTTTTTTTCTGAGATTTGTACAGAGAAAGTAAGTTTTCTGTTTGTTTATTTTTAATAACATAGATATAAAAATACACACTTGAGGTTTACACAAAATATTATTTAATAAAAACTCTAGATTAAATTTTTTACTGTTATAATTAATTGCAAAATTATGCTTAGTATGCATAGAATGAAGTCATTACTGATGGAAATTCTTATAATAATGTATAGGCCTATAGCGCCCTCACATCCAATATATAATGAAAGGAGATTTATATTTATATTTTAAATAATGGGTCATGATATATTCATATACAATTCGCGTTTTTTTTTTAGAATGTACTTGTAAGTGCCCCTAAACAGTTCTGCATTCTCTTATCTTTTAATTTAATGGGTTGCATTAGTCAGCCAGAAAAACCAATGACTTAGCATATTTTAAGTCACAGATCAAAGTGCATGACAAGATGCGTACGGCATAACTATCTTATTTTTTGAAGAAACGTCTGAAATCTATAAGTAATACCAAAAATTTTCAAACTCATTAAGACGCTATTATATTGTTTATAGTTTTCAGACTACATACATGTATAAATAAAATACGTTATATAATCCTACGCAAACATACGTCTGTTTTCGATGCTCTATCAAACTGTATACATTTTGAAGAGAATTAGGCTTACACCTATAATAAAACACATGAGTGTAGACGGGAGGAGGGAGGTTCAAATCATCACTTGCCTCAGACCTCATTGTCTGAAAAAAAATTACCAGTACAACTAACAAAGCAAACTACTGTCATCGAATTTCCTAATGCTTAAAATAAAGAAAATCATGTTTGGATCCGGCCAAGCTAGAGGTCCTCACAGCGCTCCTCCAGACTCTCTGTCCTTGGTGGTATGTACTGTCTATCCACCAGGGGCGGACTGGGTGTCAAAATCGGCCCGGGCATTTCTATACAATCCGGCCCACAAATTATACGCTACGCATGATGGGCATCCGATTATAGCTGTCCTCAAAAGCATTGTGTAAAGTGTAATAGTGTATCAAAAGTAGTTAGCTATATGAATAATTTATTAGTTTATTTTGAAACCATCAGATGAGCAGTAGGGGCCTATTACTAAATAAATAAAGTATAACACTTGGAATAGGGAATCTCTTAATGTGAACAAATTTCTGCAACCATGTACATGAGGATCCTCCATCAACGAACATACTATTAATGATTCACTTTCACTCCTCACCATTTTCTCAGGCATACGGACTTCAGTTTACAAATACAACTCTTCATCCTCCTTTATTTAACTGTCCAGATCACAAGGTTACGGGGGCGCGATGGCTGAGTGGTTATGCCCTTTGCTTCCGAACCTGGGGTTTTGGGTTCGGATCTAGATAAAGACTGCGATGACACCCTGCTAGTTAACCGTTGGTCATAGAAACATATGGCTAAAGCAATATATGGCCTTAACATCATCTGTCCTGTAGAACACAAGATCTGAAAGGGGAACTTAAAAGGTCATGTACTCCTTTATCAATAACTTGTATAGGCTACCTAGTTTATCTGCATCTTAAAGCAGACTTCAGACACGACAGAACATTAAGTTCACTTGTTTGAAGGTAATTTAATATCCTTACGTTCAGTAAAACAAATGCTTTTTAGATTGTTTTTTATTTTGGCAAAGCTTCATTTTATTTCTACTTACGTCTATATCCTCTAGTCTTGATATTAGCGTTTCTTTTGGCGTTGAGCCTGTTTAGGTATTCATAAATGCTTCATCATATAGTTGGTTTATCTCTGGCGTTTGCGACGAAACATTAATTTTTTATAATTATTATTATTTTTTGCACATGATTCCAGCAATAGTTGCTTTTTATTTTACTGATATCTGCTCCTTCTTTTTCGGATTCTTTCGCATTTTGATTCCAAACAACGCAATGCTAAATTGTTCAAGGTACCATTGTGGTTATGAAGGCTTCGTAGTGTTCGTGTTCATGCAACAACTCTATCAAACCTATTCGTTTGTGACTGGACATATGTCATCTATAGGACTTAAAGTGTTGTTGTTGGTCCCTTTATAGATTCATTTATAGGCATTTATTGCCACTAACAAGTAATATCTATGAGAAATAAAAGCCTTATGTTTTTTGTTTATCAATTAGTATAAGGAATTGACGTCTACAAGAAGAGTATTTACGACAATGTTTTAGATTAGTATTAGACTTTAAAGTGTTTAAGATGTTTGTTTTTTTTATCACGACGCTCAAAGTGTTGCTTCTAAAATCTTAAAACAATTTACTGGCATTCACGCGACGTTTTTTTTTTGTTGGTGGCCCTACCGGCCCAAAAGAGTACCGGCCCACCGGGCATTTGCCCGAATGCCCATATAGCCAGTCCGCCCCTGCTATCCACTAGGGGTGTACCGGATAGTCGCTCCGGCTCCGGCTCCGGCCGAATATTCGGCACTTTTTCACTATCCGGCACTATTCGGCTCCGGTCGAATATCACTACCGGATAGTAATCCGGATAGTAAAAACTACAGCGTAGTACCTGTATTTCTTTTAATATTGTTAGGCGCCTCCGCGCGCTAAGTCTTTTCCAGATACGCCATACGGAGGTAACACTTAAATATCGAAACAACACAGGCGAAAGACAAACAGTATAAGGGTGTCGACGCTGATAAACGATGTCCAACAAGAAGTTTAAACTAAATCTCCATGTTGATAAAAATATACAAATATTCACAAAGTGGACATGATTAAATAATGTCAGTTCTGAAATACATTTACTTTTTTTGTTTCAAATAAAAGAATTTGTTTTTTAAAACAATAAACAATGACTATGCACCAAATCTTATTTAGTACACAGACAAGGCGTGTTTAATCTAAATAGAAATAAAACTGTATATTGTAAGATCACATAGCAGCGATGTCTGGCACATCTTAAAAGCCTGTTTTGACCTTTGAGTGTTCTATTAAACATGTAATATTCATTAACTACGTCACGCTGATAATCTGTCTAGATGTGCGGGTATATCTGCAGATGAGCAACCCCCACCTCCTTTTGTTTGTTTAGTCCATAACAATGAGATCACAGATAGGCAGCTGACCACATAAGCCAGATGTCAACGTGTTAACACTGTCTAGAGGTCTATCTTAAGAGGGAACAAAGTTTGTTTACTTGGAGAAGAATTTTTATTATAGGGGGCGGGACTACAAGCCATCTCTCTATAAGGTTAATCTGGTTTGGGTTTGTTTATCATGAGATGAGGTTGTCAATCAAAGGGTCAAAGGACCACAAGCCACACCTTTTAGACCATTGGCCGGGTAGTAAGTTTGTTTACTTTGAGTTAAGTCTCAATTAGGAGGCTGGACTACAATCCAAACAGACACTGACCAGTGGTATCTTTAAAGGAGGGCTCAAGAGACTCAACACCCTTAACTTCTTATTTGTTTAACCCATGACAATGTATTGACAGACATTGACCATACTTAAGCCAGAATGGATTAACGCAAATTGTTAAGACATATTGACATTGTCTATATGTCAACAGATGATGACACAAGTTTGTTTACTTGGAGAGAAATGTATGGGTGTATGTAGTATTTTTCGAAGTCTTAAAACTTTTAGAAAGAAAGCTAATTTCATTGCTTAATCCTATTGAGGTTGACTTAATATATAGGGCCTAAAGGAAAACCTTACAGTAAAATTTAACATCACAGAAAATAAATTGATCACAGAAAATAAATTGATCTAAAGCACCATAATATGCTGAAATGTTAAGAAACACTTGACCTGTGTAACTAGTGTACGGATAATTTAGCCTAGGCCTATCTATTTGCTTGACTGACCATCCCAATGTGTTATCTTTTTTTTTGCCTGCACACTAAACACTATTGCGTATGCCCAAAGTAAAAAAACGCGTGAAGGTCAACACAATCATCTATACATACTACACTAGGACAACATGTGTAGGTTCACTATGTCTATCTGACCAGGTTGTTACAATCAATCGAACACAAAATCCATTTATGTTTTGTAAAATGTTTTACATGTTTCGGAAATTCCTTCAGAGTTGAAGATAGTTATTTCCTAGTCCAAACCTCCCGCAGGACGACGGGGGATGGGAGCGGCCAGGGTTTGAACCCGGGAATCGGTAAATCGATACGACAGTCCAGCGTGCAAACCGCTCGACCAGGCAGCCATCTATTTCTTTTTGGTAGGTAGGGTGTGGATGAGTTTTCGTCTATATTTGGTTTCCTAATGCTCTTTGATCTATTTATCAGTAGATCTAAACATCAATAATGTAAGTGTAATGGATGTTCCTGCTGTTAATAAAATATATTTTGTCGCAAACGGATTAATAAATATATGACCTACTACGCTTCAGATTCCAACTATTAAGTAACAGCTATCAGTATTAAGTTCTTGAAGCCAGAACCAGAAACAGTCTTTGGACTTAAAAACCTAAGTCTGATGACCGATTGTTGGTCGAAATTCTTGAACACATACATTCAACCAGCATACAAGCCAAATGAGAGATTTACATTTGTAACTAGTAAAATATATACTAACATATTTTACAGTGACCCTCCAACACACAGCCTATATGGTTGGTGGCTTCGTACATACACACAGACACGCTCATGCTATTCATAATGATGCTACACAGATTAATTTCTGTTTCTAAATACTATTAATCATTAATAAATCAATCAGTAACAGAGTTTAAAACAATAAGGTATATAAATGGAAAAATATAATACCAACAAATATAGGTATGTCATATAACAGTTTCGTAAAATGTTCAGCAATACAAGTTATTTACAAGATACTTAGGTATTCGGCTCCGGCTCCGGCTCCGGCCGAATATCAAATTTTATTATCCGGTCATATCCGGCTCCGGCCGGATATCAAAAAGTACTATCCGGTACACCCCTACTATCCACTAATTAAAAGAAGAACCTATTCTAGGCTAAAAAAACGTCCGAAAGAATGAAAGGTCAGAATTTTTTGAAGATTCATTACATACATATAGACCTACATTGCAGAGGGGGGTAGAAAAAAATCCCCCACCCGAAAAATTCCTGGCTACGCTTATGATAAAACATGTCATTCGTTTGTGGGCCGGTTTATATGGTTATGCCCGGGCCGATTTTGACACCCAGTCCGCCCCTGGTGGTGATGAAAGCCCAGGAGATATCTGGATGTGTAAAAGCAGGCCATATCCTTCCATGGGCTGTAGCAACAGTAGCAGTAGTATATAACCTTTCTTAGTATAAATTATTTAACCGAGCAAGGCTCGGCCACCTGATATTACTTCTTAATTGTTGTTTTAAATTATATTCATTTTATATGCGTACTAGATTTATTTTTTCTCTTTAGGAAAAAAAAGTAATAATTTATTTTTGTTAGTATTGTAATTAGTATGACATCACTTAATTAATTTAGCAATACAACTATTATAAAAAAAAGTGTTGTAGTTTTTACAAAAAAATCTAAAACCGTTTGCATAAATGTGTTTTTGAAAATGGTAAAAAGTCATCTTCCTTACTAAATAGCATCTCGCGCTTATAACTGTAATTAGGGAATAGTAGTAAAAATGGTGTATTAAAAAAAATGGCGTATTTTATTTTTAATTTATTTTGTACGCTTTCAGAAAAAATGTAGCCGTTGCATCAGAACTTAGAAAGGTCTAAAATATCATGATGTCGGATTTTCAATATCTTTTCTAGTTTATGATATCTAAACTGGACGGACGGAAGGACAGACAGACCACACAGAACTTATAGCGACTATTCCACTTTCTGGGGTCCCTTTTTTAAACACTATTTTTATATAAAATTTACTTGGAAAATAAAAAAAAGTCTTTTATTTAAACATATGTGTAATATTATTTTCTTTTATAAGCCACAGGCCAGGACCTGACCGTGGAGCCAACTCATATAGAACCTGGAAGAACCGAAACTTTAGTTGTCAATTGTACAATTATTCTTAGCAACACTTCTGAAATCGTAGAGATAAATTCCATTTTTCTGTATCATTCATATATGACTAAAGATTTAAAAGTTTTAGCAACCATCTATGCCAATAATACAATAATTCTAGGGAAAGACTCAAACGCTATATTCAGAGGAGATGTCAATAATGCAGGCTTTTCCTATTTGAGTATGGAGCTTGTTTTTCCTTTAACGGAATCGTCCGGTATATACCAATGCAATGTTCACGGAAAAGATAAGTCTAATAGCTCCCAGGATTTAAAGGTTTTTAGCATTATCGGCTCTACTGCAATGACAATAGAGTCAGTCTATCGACAGATTAAAGAGCAAAGACTACTAATCAGTTTGCTTACATTAAAAAATAAAGAACTTACTGAAGAAACCAGTTTGATTAAATTAAAAAATAACGAACTTCAAGAAAAAGTTACAAGCTTAACACATTTCAAAGACCATGCAGAACAACTCAATAAGGACTCTCTAAAATTGCTGTTTTACGAGTCTGGTGAGTCTAAATCTAGAAAATATTATCTGAACAAAGAGAAATTATCAGTTACTACGAAAGAAGCCCAGCAAAGGTGTTATCGACATGGTGGCTATCTTGCTGAGATCGATAACTTAGAGGAATTTACTTTTGTCAGAAAATTTATACAAGACAGTAATAGTCATTACAAGGCAGTTTATATATCAGGCACTGACATAGAGAAGAAAGGTGAATGGAGAAATTCCCGCACCGGTGAACGCTTGAATTATATTAATTGGGAAGAAACCTATGAGCCAACCAAAAAAGATGGGCACCATTGCCTTGTATATTGGGATGAGTATGAATATCAAATCGGTGATTATCATTGTGATCGTACGAACGATAAATATGGCTTTGTTTGTGAAATGGAGGTTGCTTAAATTGTTTATAAATAAAAAAATATATATACATTGGCTTTTATTTGATTTTTCCTGTGTGTAGATATTTTCAATTTTAGCATACACATTTTTATGTTGGATCTAGTTGTCTAAGAAATGAAATCGAATCATCAAAATGTAAAATCTAAAGATTATTATTATTATGTTAAAAAAGAACGAGTGTCCATACTCTGGCACTGCCAGAGTCTAGTTTCGTTAAAGAGAAGCAAATTTCATTGTAGTCGCTTTATCGGTTTTCACTGAGGAATTTTCTGGTGATGTGGCAGGTCTGCAGCAGTCAGCAGCAGTACCGCCCCCTGACAGATAACGATAATGTTCCTAGGAATGTTAGAAGCTTTGGAGGTACCGGTATATGTAAGGTCACTTGTTATTATCCCCTCGGTTGATATAACAGTGGGGTACATTGTTATTTTAGATAACTTCCATAAATGCTTAATCTCCATTCCCATAATTTTGTTGTTTTTCCTTTTCCGTTTTCAATTTAAATTATGAGACATTGGTACAGCGATGCCAATAACGCTAGCGGAAAAATTGTCATCTCCCCGCCAGTGGCGTAGCAAGGTACCCGTGGGCCCGGGTTCAAGAATATGTTGATGGGCCCCTCCCCCAATATGACACCTATTTTGTGTGACAAAGAAATCCAGTAATTTGTATGTATCGGTATGTTGTTTGCAACTACTAAGTATTTCATGGAGGCCCTAAGCTAGAGCTTATGTTGCACAAAGGGGCCCTGGATCCGTAATTGTTTCACCATCGGGTATGGGCCCCTAAATGGTCGTGGGCCCGGGTTCATTGAACCCCTTCGCGCCATGGATGCTACGCCACTGCTCCCCGCTATTGCCAGCAAAGGGGCCTGGGTAATGAAAGCAAAAACAAAAATGCAAGTATCTACCCTGCATTATCCTGCTATTAAAAAAAGTTTAATTCAAAAAGCTTATGTGCTATCTATATATATATTTCTCAAAAGACAAGTTCAAAAGTTCAAACACACAACAACAAGTAAGCAACAACAACTAATTGGGAAGATCCCATGGCGCAGCACGCGGTGTGAATGGAAATTGGTGCATCCCAATCCGCACTATTTTGTGAATGAAAGTGGTGTTTATATAATTTTCATCTTCTCAATTTTTGTCATAGTATTAAAAGTATTTCCAGATTATTGTGTCGTAAGACTATTAAAACTAAAACAACAATACACAGATAGAGTCTACTCTCAGGTTTCACTTTAGAAGTACTTTAATTAATATCACAAATTACGCACATTCGTTCATGATTACGAAAGGTAACTCATCTCTCTATTCCTAGATCTAGATCTAAAACTCGAATTCGAATCTAAGATTATAGAACTTCTCTTCGCAGTGATAGTTTTATGCTTTAGCACATGAACATTTAATAAAATTAACATTCAAATTTGTTTTTCTAAAGCATTGTTACATGAGTGCAACTCTATTCTTAATATCGCGTAAATTAAGCCATTTTTTAGCTCCATTCAGAGTATTTTTTATTCATGAATTCACTTATAACAAGTAAATGGGAAGATCCCATGGCGCAGCATGGTGTGAATGGAAATGGTGTATATCCAAATCCGCACTATTTTCATTCACAAAATAGCATAGACATAAATAAATATAGACTGGAAAAAGGAATTAACTTCATGTAACTTGATTTAATAATTTATACACTTAAAAATTAGCACGGGTCCAATGAAAGTGCTGGACCCACTGCGGTCGCATATGTTGCTGTGCCTAAGGCCTCCCCTGGAAAATAGCGGCGTATGCTATGCCGCCGGTCGACTAGTTCTTACTAATCCTCTCGCGTCGTTCGTTGCATTAGTCGGCAAACTGGTTCCACAAAAATCTCTCTCTGGCTATGTCTGAAGCCTCTTCTCTACCACTGGTAGAAATGTGTATCGTCTCTTGACTACTCTCTTGGGATTAGGGGACTTTAGTTTGCTTTAGATTTAAATTGAAAAGGTAAATTTTATCGTTTAAATGATTTTTTTTTGAGAGGTGGAAGTGGGTTTAAATGAAAACATTTGTGGAGCTTTTTTTTCTACAGATAATTTAGTTTTTTAACAATGGTACTAGATATGGTACAATATATGGTTTCACTGTTAAACTCTGAGCGTTATATACACTACTGTCAAGTAGATATTTTCAATCTTACGAAATTGAACATGTGCATAGGCAATGTCCAATACATTGTATTTCTTCCAGTGCAGCCAGTCTATCACTCAACTAGGTGTTAACTGAGTATCCAGATAAATGTTAGGTGAAAAAAAAGAGGAGTGTTGTGTAGGTAACACAGGTATATTAAAGGTGAAAGTAAAAATGTTACCTATAGCGAAGGTTCATTAAAATTTGAATTTTTTTTCAGTTGGTCTGTAAGATCTCTTTTTTCTTTGAGTATAATTTTTTATCACATACTGTCTGTCCTCTTTAACAAAATACTAACAACAACAAAAATTTAAGAAACTCGGATCAGACCCGATCACTGATTT
>JADKLZ010000687.1:3274259-3286084 GCA_021533235.1 Biomphalaria straminea
TAGATAGATAGATAGATAGATAGATAGATAGATAGATAGATAGATAGATAGATATGCAAAACATTCAGCTATGGATTAATTTAATCCATTCTACGAAGAGACAGATATACGCAGGCGCCATAAATACATTATGTTTCACTTCGATATCATCACTAAATTTTAACATCGAAGTAAATAAATAAACTTTTAAACTTCTATGCTACGAGGCCTCGACAATAAAGAATGTATCCCTCCCCATGTTTGAAGATCAACGTAATGACGTCATTTAAAAAACAAACCTAGAACGCGGGGGTGTAACAATTTCCGAGATTTTAAAGATACAAGCAATGCGTTTAACTTGGTGTATAAACCACTGACGTCACACGGCATCTATTTACAATGAAATTCAGATAGCATCAAAACGAAACAAATCCAAGGATTTATTATTGCTTTTCTAGTGCTATATTAACATCAGTGGCGTAGCTGGGGGGGGGGAGAGTGGGGCTACAAATTTGAAAATCCACCCCTTGGCCATCACTTGAGTCCGGCCCCCAAATGAGTTTCCAGTTATTGTTTTTTAACATTAAATATTACGTCATTATCTCATATCAGATGCTGAATGTCAAGATGCAAGGTTCCCGTAAAGATGTTAAGCGCCCCCCCCTGGGCCCCCAAATCCCTAGCTACGCCACTGATTAACAGATCAGATGATGCGCAGTTGGGTTCAACTTACAGCTTTCTTGGCAATAGCTGTTGTCCCAGCCACAACTGGGTCTACCTATTGGGGTCGAGTTGCTACCTCCTGGCCAGATGATGGTGTTGTTCAGATACACAAAAGCTCGCCCCCTTTAATTAAAATAATAAAATAAATGATGCAGTTTATCTTTATACGTGAATTTCAATACATCCAGAGTAACGTATTTTTTTAAAATAAAAAATTTCAATTTAAACTAAATGTTATTATACATTGGCCATTCGATGTGTCTAGAATACCTGAAAGAAGGTTTCAATTTTTTTTTTACATTTTCAATGTTTATTTTTTACTATGTTTCTATAATATTCGTCATGATGAACATGAATGCATTGGTTCTTTGGTGATATTTGGGTATGAAAGAGATATATCCTTTTGTTTATATTATATTCCCAGTGAAGGAATGTGAACAAAATGCATGTTATCACGTGATATCCACTGGCTGGAATTGTGATCTTGGAGTAGAATAGAACATGTGTGGTTCTGTCACTTAGTTGTTGTTTTTCAGGAAAAATAAGAACTTCAAAATCGAAATATTTAAATAAAATAACATTATGCACAATGTCTAGACTTGAATTACAAATTAAAGTAGCACTATTTGTCACATTTGAAATCCACATTGTAGACGTCATAATTTTGATATGTATAAATAGTTAGAGAAATAAAACTTTTTTTTGGTCTTGGACTCTAGGTGTATTATTTTGCATAAACTATGTTCAAATGATTTGATGAAAGACATGTGAACTACTTTATGATATATATTTTATCTCATCTTACCTTATTAAATACAGACGTTTCTTGAAAAGAAATAGTCTTGCTACAGAAATGAATAAATAGGAACTTGTTCATTTTGTTAAGGATATCTTTGACTCTTTTATCTGTAAGTAGCTTTTAGAAATAAATGAAGGAATCAAAATTAATATCTGACAAGGGAACGTACCTTCTATTAATTCCATTTAATTGAGTGACTTGACATCTTACGTTGTTGAGTCCGTTAGTTTCCTGGGTACAGCTGAAATAAAAGAAATTAATTACAAGAAAAAAATACTTTAAAAACACTTTTAAAAATAAAACTTATATCAAGTCAGAAGCGTAGCTAGAAATTTTCCATCGTTTTGGGGGCCCTGGGGGGGTGCTTGACCTCTTTGGGGGTTTCTGCATTTTGCGTAATATTTAATTTCTAATGTAAAACAAAAACAACAACTCATTTGGCGGTCCCCTCAAGTGGCGGCCTGGGTGTATTTTAGAATTCTCCCCCTCCACTCACAGCCTAGCTACGCCACTGTATGAAGTGTAATTTTATCAATTAGATCGGTCATACAATAAAATTTATAATAGATCTAGACTAACATTAATAACTCTATACGATTAATTATGTGTTGTTTTTTTTTTAATTAATTTTTTTGTTTAGCTCAATTTGATGCTTTAAGCTTTCTTAATGCGCTATGATACTTTCATTTGTCTGGACCAGTAGGGGAAATAAAGGACTTAAATTCGAACTTGACAGCTTAAGTATTCTCAAGCCAATACACTAACCATTGTACCACCGATGTGCTTAAGAAAAAAGAAAGATTTATAGTTATCTATTGTAAGATTCAATACGTTAAGCAATGATCTACTTCTCTGCACAAAGTATAAAGGGGACAAATTAAACTAATGCCACTATATCTGTCAAGTACAATTTCTTTCCCTTGCTTGATACCAAATCAAATAATTTCCAACTCTCTTTGTAATCTTGTTTTTCTTTTAATTTTTAAATTGTTACCGTTACATTAATCACAAAACATCTTCTCGTATCAACTCGTATCAACTCGTATCAACTTACTTTTCCGCGCTTCTTGCTACAGGCACGTAGCAACCGTTCTGTAGGTTACTGAGCATGAAGTGTCCCTCTCTGCTACCATCTAGTTGAATGTGCACCTTGCCTGTAACACCTGGATAGGACAATTCAATAATTATGACTAGATAGAGATAAGATTAATATATTTCTAAATGACATTGAAATCATGCTATCGACATCAAGTCATGTTGCGGACATGGTCGTGTTACGAATATTGAGTCATGTTATGGACACAGACGGGAAGCGTGGTCGAGAGGCTAAATGCGGCTTGAGCTTGGCTTGCTTGGCTACCTAGAAGTGGGGCTCGAGGCTCGACACCCGACTCGGGCAGAGTTGTGTTTACTGAGCGCCCAAAGGCAGCACGGAAAACCAACTCCTAGATACCCTCTCCCCCCCACTGGTCCACAAATGAGAATGGACCAAAGCGCTCTGAGCATGCTATAAGCATGAAAGTAGCGCTATATAAAAGCTATAATAATAATGATACGGACATTGAGTCATGCTACAAACGCAGACATGTTACAAACATTGAATTATGCTACGGACATTGAATACTGAAGGATTATAGAAACAATTGAAAGACATTCAGTCAACTAGACAAACAGCATCACCATGTGGCAGACATTTAGACCATCTTTCGACCACTAGAAGCCAATGCAACTACTAATCACCTTTATTCTTTGTGCACTCATGTGCGCGTATGTTTCGAACCGCGAGGTCTACGGTACGAAACGTGTAGAAAACAGATTTGTAAGACGTCTTTAACTTTGAATAGCTCTAATGATACCTGAGACAAGTTAGGGAAAGTATAGGTAGCTGGTCGTAGCCGATGGCCACATGACAACCTCATTTACCGTCGGCCATAAAAACAGATGATCTTCACGTCATCTGTCTTATATATCGCAAGGACTGAAAGGGCTAATTTACTTTGTAAAATTTACTTAAAATTTACTTTGTAACATCTCTATGCCCAACCATGCGGGACACAACGCACGCACGCCGACTCTTAAACCCTCCCCTCCGCCTCCTCCCGCCAGCACCCGCGCCTTCCATGCATGCACACAGTCGTTTGCCTAAACCCAACCCCATTTGGACAACTGTGTCTTTCAGGAAGTGTTCATCCGTCACTAAATAGAGGCGTATCAGATAGTTTACTTAAAATTTACTAAAAAATTTACTAAAAATGTATTTAACCATTTTTTCTCCTAACTGACGATATCAACCAGGGGCGGATTGGCTATATGGGCATTCGGGCAAATGAGCGGTGGGCCGGTACCCAAACGGGCCTTAAGGGGCCACCGAAGGACCACATTGATACCACTATGTATCAAATTTTTAAAGGTTTTAAAATATTCTCTTATGAAACAGCCCTCTATGTGTCGTGTTCAAAAATCTCTATACAGTGTAATCTAACTAATTTTCTGAAATAATGTAATAGCCTACATCCGTAGACAGTGTTACTAGATCTAGGAGTCATACTTTTAGGGGCTACACACTAAGCAATTAAAAAGCATCATAAGGCCTATACTTCCCATCAAAAATATAGATCTGTCTGTATGCATGCGTACCGTTAGAGATGCTCAAAATTAACAGAATGATTTTGAAGACAAGTATAATATGCAATTTATGGGCCTGATTGTGTAGAAATGCCCGGGCCGATTTTGACACAGTCCGCCCCTGATACCAACGTTAATTTCACTAGAATGTGATAAGTAATTACGGAGAGAAAGAGTTAAAATGTATTTAGTCATCTCACTTTTGGCACTAGAGTTACCTTTCTTACCTTCAACAGTGGCGTCATACAAGTGAGATACTATCCTGGCCCCATCTCTAGGGTCTGATCCGTCTAAGAAGCAGCGATTGACAGCGTTGGCATAATGAAGTATACCGTCATGAAGCAGTCCTGGTTGTATACCAAGCTAGACAGAACAGCAGAGGGGTTAAGATATGAATTGGACAATCTTCATTCAATTTACCTATATTTTTAAGCACAGTGGGGTTGTTCATTCAGCGGTCTGCACAAAGCGGTCATGAATACTTGAATTTAGAATTCGTTTTCCTCTTCTGGATTTCGACACGAACGATTTGAGTAGTGGGTAGAAAAAGTGCATCCTCGGATACCGTAGGTAGTTTAAATCTTGAGAATTACGACCTTCAAATAGATTTTCTTCTTCTTTTTTACCTGTTTTATTGCATCAAAATTCTAACGCTTTTAAGTGTAATGATTCTAAACCGAAGATATACAACAGATTTAGACATTTTAAATAGAGGTACTATGAAATTCTGGGTATCAGATACAAAGATCCGTATCACTAATGAGGAAACTCGAACCAGGAATGACAATGGCGATAGTGATTCCTGAATAAATTCTGACCAATGCCATTAAAACACAAGTTGTGACTAAAGTGCCACACCCCCAGCTCTTCAGGGCTTGAAGAAAGTTGTACTAAGGTATACAAAATAAACAATTGGAAGTCAGTCATAGAATGGAACGAAACTCTAATTCTGGCAAAGCAAAAGACAGTGAAATGGAGATAATCCTCAACGGTTCAACAGTCTAAGGGACTGAACTGAAGTGAAATGTATTTTTTTTTCTCTTTAAAACTAGCTGATTTATCTAACTTTATTTGTACTTCGTTAATATCTACGATCATTGCCCGTTAATTATAGAAAATTATTTATTCCAAATATTTGTCTAGATTCTATTTTCATCTCTGGTAACTATATTTTCTGCATCCCTTTATATTGTTCTAGGTATAAATATTTAAATTTTTTTTTTCTATTTAGTGGAAAAAAAAAAGAATGACAATGTTAGGACAGTGCTACATTACTTGTTGAACAGCATGCGATAGGTTAAGGAAACTGAATACAATAAGGTGTAGTTTTGTTGATAATAACTAATTACTTTTTATTAGCTAAATTGGAATGTATTTTTTAAGACTAAAAGTTTAAAATATGAAGCCATGTTGTTCCCTTTCAGATAAGCACATGATAAAAATTATAAAATACAAAAGGACAAGATCATATTACATTCAGGATGATACTAGAGGCAAGGATCGCTTCTGGGGAACCCATTGGGTGTGGTACAAAATTATACGAAATCAGAAACAACATGGAAAATAAATAGGAGCACACTTGCAGCTGATAACCAATAAAGGTACATAACTAGCTTTTTGTTTAAAGATTCAACTTTAAAAAATTACAGATACAATGGAAAAGTTCGTTGGGGAAAACACATTAAGTTACCGCACCAGCAGACATGACCCCTTGTGACGCTTCTGCCAAGAAATGACACAAAGTGATTTTTAAAACAACAAGATGAAATTTCTTTGCCATGATAAATACAAGAGACGTTTCTGTGTTCGTTGATATGTGTGTGTGTGTGTGTGTTAGATGTGCAGGAGAATGTGTGTCAGTGTCTGCTTGATTGTTGTTTAATATTCATAGACTCTGTGCGCGGCTGAGATATGGAAATACATGGAATGACATTGCTCATTTATTTCACTTGAATAGAAACACAAATGAGAAGTTGAAAACATGTCCGGTCATGAGGTGGACTGGTCAACAAACCAAATTTTCTAAACGACATGTCTGAAAGTCATTGTCTGCTTCTAAATGACTTAGAGGACTGTAGTTAAATACAAGAAGCTAACATTGTGTTATCTGATATTAAGTTGTCTTGAGAAATGAAATAGATTATATATATACAATATGGTCAACAGCTAGGATGACGGATCGTGTCTCAAAAACTAGCAGCCGAATTTTCTTCAGTATAGGTCTGAAAAGGTTAATATAAATAATAATAAAATAAAAAAAAACTTTAAATATTAATTAAATTTAAAAGAAAACAGAAATAGACTAAACTAAAAATAGAATAGTCCTAAAATATAATATTTCAATATTTAATTCGATTCATATAAAAAAAATATGAACATTTTCCAAAGAATTACATTGAATTTTTTCCTTTATTATTTTACATTGAACGTCATAGTCAGTGGATATTGCTATCATAATACTTTACGCCCAGAGCTTAGAAGAACTTAACTCTTTCTCTCCATCGTTGATTCGACCTCAATAAATTAAATCAATGTTTGATTTTATAAACTTTACTTTGTGTTTTATAAAAAGAGCACTCATTTCCCTTTAGTTCTAGATCCATACCAAATAAAACATTTTCTGATAACAAATGAAAAAAGTTTTTAAAGCTTGAACCTAACAGCGTTGTGATATAGCAATGAGCAACTTACAGAATTTGTCAAAGTGTTCAATAATAATAGCGGAGAGAAATAGTTAAAATAGACAAGATAACTAACAAATACACATACAATAGTAGGCTACACAAAAATAAAAGCTAAATGTGTATTAATTATGTTTGAAGTGACTACCTCACCCTTCTATCCCATCCATGCTATCTTTTCAAAAGATGGATGTCTTCATCAAAACGTAGGCCTAATATGGATCTATATCTAACAGTTGGAGTAAATTTGAATATGTTATTGACGCGTTAACTTTGCTTACTTCCCATTAACATTCTTGTGCTTACGTTCAGTCTTAACATTCACCTCATAGTGATAACATCCATCACTGCTTCCGGCGACAGTCGAGTTGATGATAATCTGCTGGACGAATTGCTTGTAGACTTGGCTTTCGGGTGTCGTGTCCAGTGTGATGTCCATCAGACCTGTTTGTAGAACACGTTTGTACGTTTTTTTATTTTAGTTTATTCCTATCATATAATATTTTATGATTAAAACAAAAATAAATGAAATCGAAGTTAGAGCCGTCATGAAAAAAAAAAGTTTTACCACAATACAAATAAAAGATGTTTTTTTTTACGACCTGTATTTACGCTAAATAAAGAAAATACTCTACTGTGTATAACAAAAAAAAAAGAAAGATCCTATAATAAGCTTTATAAATATGGCATTACTATACTTAAAGTTTGTAGTATTACTCTTTATTTTTACTAGATCTATTTACAATTGTCTTGATCAGACATCTTCATTAACTACACGCCCACATTGCCCCCCCCCACCCATTATTTTGTCACATTTTTTTTTTATTTCTTCATCCAGTCACGAGCCACTTCCAAGTCCCCCCCCTCTCCTCCACACATACACCCAAAGAGTACACTCCATTCTGACCCCTTCACCCATAGCAGGAAAAAAAAGCACAGTTTAAACAAAAAAAAAACAAAAAAAAACAACAGAGTTGGCCGTATCTAGAAAGTTTCATACTAGATCTAGTTAGCAATAGCATACTTATGTAAGATAGAAAATATATACAGAATTCGTAAAAATAGGCTGCCTGGTCGAGCGGTTTGCACGCTGGACTGTCGTTTGGATTTATCGATGGTCCCGGGTTCAAACCCTGCCCGCTCCCATCCCCCGTCGTCCTGCGGGAGGTTTGGACTAGGAAGTAACTATCTTCAACTCTGAAGGAACATCCGAAACATGTAAAACATTTTACAAAAAAACACATAGGCCAAAACTGAACATTGACAAGCAATCTAGAGTGTTCCCTATTTACCTGTTACATAAACATCGTTAAGAACATTCCGTACTCTCTGGCCCAGATTGGAATAATCCACAGATATAAACACATGTTCACCATCCATTAGTTTCAGTTCATTGGCTGCTTTCATTAGTTGTAATACGTCACTTCCGTCCATCAGGAGAAGAAAAACTGCAGTGTAAAAAAAAAAACGGCTTAGAAAACAATATGTAAACATCTTAACAGTGACTCGTTTAGGTTTTGATTAGTTCAATTACAAAATACTATAATCATACAAACGCGACATGATGCTCTCAAAAATCGAGACTAACTGCTGGGAACAAAGTGGCACTGGGTAGATCCACATGGGGAGCGAGGGTACCGAAATGGCAGATGCCATACACAGCAGTAAAAAAAGAAGGGTGAACTGACGACAGCGCCTAGTGATTACAGATGCCCAACCTATAGCCACAGATGTGTATCAGGGATTAGATTCTTTAGTCCAAAAAGAAGTTGAAATGATTGTCTCTCGAGACGTAAAATGCCAGAGATTCATACAATTAAATTGTCTGAGTTCTGGAAACATTGCTATTTCTTCTTGCAGATCTGGACGGTAAGATCAAATGCACAGACTTTCAGTGACATTTATAACCATGAAAAACTCCTTTGTCCCACTTTCGGTGTTACAAAATCAGCTGTAGTCGTCGAGAAGTACATAGAAGTCAAATTCATAAAGCGCTGATTGTGAATGTGTATGTGTTTCGTGTGTGATTGTTGTTCGAATTTTTCATTGATATTGTTTTTGTACAGTAGTTACGCTGAGGTTTTTAATGTAGTCAAACTGAAAATCCATTACTTTGGATAAATAAAAATTACCTTGTCTTATCATATGACATATTTAAATCTAGAATCACGAATTACTAAGTCTGTATACTGTATATTGGGAAGCAAGTCACTCTGTTTGGTGAGACAATATCAGAGAGTTGAGAAACAGTATGAGGGAGGCAGAGAGAAAGGAACAGGAAGAGACAGAAGCAGGGAGAACAAAATGGAGAGAAAAATGTGAAAAACGAACAGAGAGAAGGAGAAAGGGAGAACGAGAGAGAAAAAGTTTATTTTTTCTGGAGATTAAATCTAGAGAGAGAAGTTTTCAATCACATCCAGCACATTGTCTTGGGTAACGCTGGAAGTTATGAGTTGATATTGTTGCAGAATGGTATAAAAACAGATCTACCAAAATTAATTTAAATTTATATTTATTACTTTCTTTACCCTCAAGGGCTGCAAAATTTTGGACGCTAATACTGAGGATTAAGTAAACATAATTTAGTGCCTTCTAGCATTACTGGTTTGTCGTTACCATAAGGAAGTAATAAACAAATTTGTCAGTTCAAAAGTTCACAATATGCCATCATACATAATGCACACTCTTATCTTGTGAGGGAACGCTGTCTGAGATATTGTGTACATCAGTGATGCCCAAACTACGGCCCGTGGGCCAGATCCGGCCCGCGAAGTGGTTCCATCCGGCCCGCCGAAACGTCGGCACAAAAAGTAGAAAATTCCCTCTCCAAAAAGGTTGATAAAGTTATTTTACATACGTTAGGGCCCATACTTTTTCTCTGATGGGCTTGTACTATGAACAATAACATTTTGTTTATGAAACGGGACTAGATGTATAATCTAGCAGGAAAAGTGAACGGCTTTTTTCTTTTTCTTTTTTTTTATGGAACATGATAATAAGCCAATATATTTTATTAGTAAAGACAGTGTGGTTGGTAAAAAAAATATGTCAGTATACTTTATTTAAGCCGCAAACAAAATATTGTTTAACTTCGCCTAAAGATTGAAGTCGCCAAAAAAAGAGATAAGAAAATGAATCGGTGGTTAAGCTAGATATAATGTTGCTCACATTTGAAGTAGAGAAATGAAGCCATTTTCCGAATGGTAGAAAAACAGATAAACTTCAACCATCTCACTAATTAATGTAAGTAGTAGATCTAGATCCGTGGGTTTCTAATAAAATAGTTTTAGTTCCATTACATTACGATTTTTTTGGGTATCTTTTCGGTCTTGTGGCCCGCGACACGAGTGTCAGAAATTTAAATGGCCCACAGATCGAATAAGGGTGGGCATCACTGGTGTACATGATTGACATGATTTGGTTGACTTAGGCCATCCTCTAAGGAACATTTCTAAGAAACTACAGAGGGTACTGGTACTTAAGGTTTAAAGCAAAAAATCTATTTGGACATCGTCTGTCTACTGATAGAAAAGAGTAGGTTGCCATGGTTGCTTGTACTATCAGTTGCCCAGTGGTGATGGTGATGTTGATATATCGTGAAATTTATTTGAAATTTAAAAAATAAAAGATTAAACATATTATCATTAAATACTATGACGTGAATTAGTTGGTGAGAGTCTATGGTTTTTCAACACGCCAACTTACTATATTGATTTGTGCCAACTTTTTGTAGCTGTGACGTCAGGTTCTGCCAATCCGATGAGTCAATATTTAAAGTCTGTGTCACTATAGCACTGTCAGATAACTCGGCCTGTGGAGCGGGCAAATTAACGTTTTTTTTTTGGTTAAACGCATTAGGAAAAAGAAAATTGAGCTCCATAGAAGTCGGAGTAATGACCGAAACAATTTTAAATTAGATGAGAGGGCTACTTTTTAAGGACGCCTACCAAGATCTCCGCCTCTGTCTCCAGCCATACCCGTGAATTGAAGGTGACAAGGACGATATGAGTCCAACCAAAGTGACCCATGACGTCTTGAAGAAAACCAGACATCGACTTGAAGCTAACAGACGTTCTGAAAATTTAATAAGAGGTCAAAGGTCAAATTGAGTCAATGACGTCACGTGTCGGAAATTTGTTTCACTTCCATACTTTTAATGTTTACAGTAAATAAGGTAGGCGGAGCAGGGGGAGACAAGTACAATAGTACTTGAAGGGAGTAGTCAGAAACAGGGGAAAAAAATCTTCTGAACTAATAATAACACAGCTACTGTTTTAAATAAACCATTAATTTAAAAAAAAAGCGTATTTGTTTTTTTTTGTTCAAAGTATTAGATATAAATTTATTCACTTTTTGTTGTTCTCCTTCAGATAGTAGTGGAAGATAGTTTCTTTATATAAACAAAGCAAATGGTGAATATTAGCCAATGGTCAGTACAATCTAGTCATGAAGTGAACATAATGGAATAGGCAAGATGGAACATCAAAACTTATTGTTTTTATTCACTATGTCACACGCCACTTTAAAGTCAAAACTCAAAGACTCAGTGCAACTAGCATGTCATTCAAAGCATCCTCGTGCTCCATAAAAAATGTATATAAACATCCATAACTATTTATTAGACTTTCTGGTGATGAAGACGAAGACAAGGGCAAAACTCTTTCATATCCTCAGCCCTTTCTGTTCTTTTTTGTGCAATTCGTAAAAAGCCTATATTAACTCAATCCATCTGTCTCGAAGGATATTTTACAAGTGTTTTCTCCCAATTCCGATTCTCGGGTCATGTTGAAACTTTACACAATTATTCGTTGTAGAAAACATAACATGAATCAATAAAAAAAATAAACAATTAGTTAATTAATTTTGTTTCATTTAGAAAAAAGGAAAATAAATCTTGCAGTATTGAAAGAAATGAGTAGTTCTTCCCCTTACATAAGTTTTAATATATTTTTTCTTTCTTATTTTGTTAATTAATATATATATATATCCTATACTCTTAAGCGAGCAATTCTTGTATA
>JADKLZ010000687.1:3287056-3298505 GCA_021533235.1 Biomphalaria straminea
CCCAATAACGTAGAAATTTGCGTCACTCGATGTTTCGTACTAAAGCCATAATTGAATATACTAATTCCAAAATTAAATGTCTGAACGTACCAATTTACATTTAGAACAAACAGAACACTTAAGAAACTCTTCAGATTCGTAGTCTTTATCCGATCGTTCATTATCGTAATTATAAAAAAAATCCCAAAATGACTTCGGGTATATAACCTTTCTTATGAAATTATTAAACCGAGCAAGGCTCGGCCACCTGATATTAAGTTAATAAGTATTTAAAAAAACCTAAGTAAGTCATCACTAAAAAAAATCGTTGCAAAGTTGAAATAAATGTAGAGATTTACAGTTCTTTTTTTGGTTTGCTATTATAAGATATAAAGTACTCTTCAAAACATATTTATGCTTGTCATAGCAAGACAATATAATTCTGATTAACTGCAATATTAATGACACCGATATGTATATTAATCACTAGAAATTGTTTATTATGTTATTTATTTATGTGTTTAACCTTTTTTACGCTTAAGATGAAATAGCCACTAAAACAAAAAACTATCTATTTTATTTCCATTGTAGCATATGTAGAGTACTTGAATTTGAATGCATAAGTGTGTTTGTATGAGGAGAAGAATGTTTTAAAAGTGGAAACCATCTTTTTCACATTAATTGAGATTAGCACCATTGGCGGATATTTTATGGTATTTAGTTTTTTCTATATTATGTTACACTGTACCCTAGTGATCCGCAAGGCCTGAATTACTGGAATAATTAACTAATAGGCTTGAAGTAATCTCTCTACAAAAAAAATAAGCAAAGCGTTCCGTTAAATACCTGGCCGAGAGGCTACGCTTGAACTTGGCTACCCATGAGGGGGGGGGGGTGCTCGAGGTTCGACACCCTACTTGAGCACAGTTGTGTTTACTGAGCGTCTTAGAGCCAGATACCCCCACCCCACACACACTGGTCTACAAATGAGATTGGACCATAGCGCGTTTAGTATGCTATAAGCATAACGGTTGCGCTATCTATGGCCTCCGTCAGTCGCGAGGCGACTATGGATCATCTCATGGAAATGAGATGAATGCCTGGCCAACGCTGTGTTCGGAACGATGTCGCCCACACATCAGTTGCACCCTCTCCACGCAGCTGATGTATCCAAAGGAACGGCAGTGCCGATACAGTTTGGGGTCAGCAGCGTCGCAGGTTCTGCCAGAGTGTAGCACTGGGTGCTGCAAACTGCCTTAGGGTCGACAGCTCCTGATTTTTCCTCAAGGTTGACTCCCGTAGCCTTTCCCTTAATAGGGTATAGCTGCAAGGCAGCAGAGGTTTGAATTCAGAGTTTTCCTCTCCTAGGTGGGTAGCCATCCATGGCTAACGAGCCCCTCCTGTCCTAAGCTTACTGGTTAAGTCGCCAGCTACTCGCTTGTGCCCCTTCTGTTAGTAATAACAGTTCCGCCGGGCTCAATATCTGAGCCATACGTGAAGGCCGGGAGTTGGACTGGTTGTCAGAGGCTATTTGAGACGCATGCCATTAGGGATCATTTTATAGGTAGTGGAGTGCTTACATCCATTACCACTTCCGGCAATGACAACCTTGCTGTTGTGCTATATAAAAGCAATAATTATTATTATTTAATACTCAGAAGGCAATATTTGGGATACACTGGTGTACAGAATATAGAAACAATGATAAGCTATGCATTTTAAAAGGTATTTGATAGCGACGCCACTGCTTGCATCTGACAGACATATCATTTTTTATCATTGTATACATACTATACACTAAAACTGGTTCAAAATACAGAAAATGAAAATAATCCAAAATAAGGCACAGACAAATCTATACTGTTAATTCTCATGATTAGCAAGTGATTACAAGTGTCAGTCTTTGTGTACCTAAGAAATGACGGGTACTTTTGCTTGTTTAACATACTGCTTTCCTCACAGCCATAACTGATCATCGGTAGTGCGAACCTGCCAATCAGCAGACCAGTTGTTTCACACACTTCATCACAGTAAGGCCCTGGGAATGTCGTAAAATGAAAACCATAAAATTACGACTTTAAAGGCAAAGAAAGACTATGTTGTACACAAGTAAAATAAATTAAAACAAATTAAAAATGTTATCAGAGAACAAAAATTACTAGGAAAATGTAGATCTAATAGTCTGCGTTAAAAAATACAAGAAGAGTTTACGGCCTTTCAAAATACAGTGTATAAAAACACGTTAATAGTTAACTTAGACTATTATAATATTTTGTATTCTAACTATTCTTTCAAAACTGTGTTTGAAATTAATTTCAGTATGAATCAACCAGGAAAATCAATAACTTAAAAGAGTTGAAGTCTCTGATTCACATGCATGAATTCTCCGATATATGATTACGCATATGAGAGGTGCAGCAGGAGTTTTCAGGTAGCATCTGTAATTTATAACATAAAATAACTGTAACTCAAAAACTTTGGTATTCAGTAGCAACATTGTGATTGGTTGCTTTGGTTCATATTTTTTTCAAACGTGAACAGTTAAGAGTACAGATTAGGCCTACGTTAAATAAAAGCTTTGGTGATCTGTAAATATTCTATGCGTGGTCGAGAGGCTAAGTGCGGCTTGAGCTTGGCTTGCTTGGCTACCTAGAAGGGGGCTCGAGGTTCAACACCCGACTCGGGCAGTGTTTACTGAGCGCCAAAAGGCAGCACGGGAAACCAACTCCTAGATAGACTCCCCCCCCCCCAACTGGTCCACAGATGAGATTGGACCAAAGCACTCTGAGCATGCTATTAGCATGAAAGTAGCGCTATATGATAGCTATAATAATAATATAGATTAACCTAAACCCAGCCAATCTTATTGTAAATAAAGTAGATAGAATAAAAAATAAAATATTTAAAAAACAAAATACGGCGATGATCTTTCCCTTGATAAAGTTATCTCTCGTCTTGTCCAGCGCTGAACCCAATAATATTTATACATAAATTGTAAATCTTTTCCTTACATTGGTCATATCTTTATATTCTGTGACAGACCTAGATTATATTTTTCTGTTTGATCCTCATCATATAAGACAAAGGGCGAGAGCGGTGGTTAAGCGGTTTGCTTCCAAACCTGTGGTCCGAGTTCGAATCTCGGTGAAGACTGGGATTTTTTATTTCTGGTTCTTTAGGGCGATTCTAAGTCCGCCTAGCTCTGGTTTTTGGTACCTGACGATAGTTAGGAGAAAAGTAAAGGCGGTTGGTCGTTGTGCTGGCCACATGACACCCTGCCTGTTAATCGTCGGCCATAGAAATAGATGACCTTAACATCATCTAAACGTGGATTTCAATTTCTTAAATGGGATTTTTTTTTATTTACTATTAATGAAATACTAAGTACCATTAAAAATGTAATAATAATATAATTTATACAGCGCTGATAGCAAACAAAATGTAAACTCAAGGCGCTGTGATAACATTTCAAACATAAACACGAGATCTAAAGTAACAAACTAATCTAAAAACGTTGTAAACAGATAGGTCTTAATGTTCTTCTTGAATGTAATGTAGCACGTTGTCTGTCTTTTAATTTAACATTCACTCCAGACTAACCTATGATAGTGTCCACTGGTGGTGTTCTTTTGTATAGATCCACGATATCCATCAATGCCAACCCAACATCGCAGCCAGTATCTTTGATGGTCAAGCTGAAGTTGTAACCATTGTCTTGGAGAAACTTCAGTTGAGGGTCAGAGTTGACCTTCTGAACGGCCAGGTAAGCGCTGGCCACAATTTCTTGACCAAAGACGTTTGAACCAGTGAGCGGGACCAGGACTCCGATGTGAAACGTCTTGTTTTGAGCCCTGGTCAGTGTCTTGAAGCAGGTCAGCACGAACACAAGGAAGAGAGCCAGGTAGAAAACGACCACTCTCCACATTATCTCCGTTTTAGTTGAGAGCTGATTGTTGTGAGTGACATCGTCAGCTAGAACAACTGATTAAGCGGAGAAATTACTGTGCCACATAGAGATTACTCTGCCACATAGAGATTACTGTGCCTCATATAGATTACTGTCTCTGTTTTACAAATCTTGTATCAGCTCGTCTGTCTGTCAGTCTGTCTGGTACAAATTTCGTACACAATATTTCTCCCTCACGCATTCTCAGATCAACTTGAAACGCTGCATATGTTTTTGTCATACCTAATAAAACCTGAATAAATAGAATAAAAATGTAATACATTTTAATACTTAAGGATTACTTTCCTTTGTTGGTATCAAACAAATACTTCATAACCATTGATTAAATAATTGTTTTGTTTTATTTATTCGGGTACTGTCTACGCCAATTAATAATTGATAATTTACTTAAAAGTTTCAACTCGATCCGAGAATAGGTGTGGAAAGAATGACGTGTATAAACTTTTTTCTTAGACAGACAGACAGAGTAAGCTGATATAAGCTTTGTTATAAAAAGAAATCAAAGTTTAATTAAAGCTTAAAAAAAGATTACGTTGCAGATTATTGCTAATCATTGGCGTCGGACGTAGAAAAGAGGGTATATTAATGGCTACTTCAAATTCATACTTTTCTGTCGCTACTTTCGTTAAACTTTTCCTGCATTATATCAAAGTTTTATATTGCTTGTGGCTGTTCTTATGCAAATAGGAATCATTTACACTAGTGATGCCGAAAATACGACCCGCAGACCAAATTCGGCCCCTAGACAAGCCTCCTTAAATTAAATTTCACTGACCCACCTCCTTTAAAAAAACAAATGGTTGAAAATAGGATCATTACTTACGTTAGGGCTCTCACTTTTTCTCTAATGGATTGGTACAAAGACCTTTAACTTTTGTGTGTTTATAAAAAGGAAATTAATAATCTAGCAGAGCAATGGAACTACTTTTTGTGGAGCATTATAATAAGCGAATACACTTGTTTTATAAAGAAGTCTGTTTCAATAAAAAAACACATAGAAACAGCATTAAAAAAAAACCAAATATGAGATTAAGTGATCGATAGAAATATTTACCAAAACAAAAAGAGGGATTAGAAAATGAATGAACACAATGTTGCTCAAAATTACAGTAGATAAGTGAAGCCCTTTTTCGACATTAGAAAATATACAGAAAGATAAACTTGAAATATCCCAATTTATCAATGTAAGTCCTACATTTTTTCCCTTGTCCAAGTCTCATACTCCTGAATCTCTCTCTGATTAAAATGCTTTCGGTAATTATGTTTATTCTATGTTCATGTCAAACAACACTCTTTCTAGCTGATGGGTTACAAACGAAAACGTTAGAAAAGAAAACTTTAACCCTAACCCAAACTATAGTTCATTTACCCCAAAAAATTGAAATCTTGCTTTTCAATATCTTAGAATACGCATACATAGATATGTATGTACTTTATATAACGTACACACACGAACGTTTCTCTCACAAACACATAGGCCTACACCACTAGCGGATCCAGAACTTTGCATACTTCACTGCAGTAATGCATTCTCCTGAATCTACAACTCATTGTTAATCATTGGGGTTCGGGGCGAAGCCCCGACGCCAAATGCGTTTTCTTGCATTCGTCACTGCAGAAACGCATTATCCTGACATCTAAAGCTCAATATTTATCAGTAGATTTCGGGGCAAAGCCCCGACGCCAAAAGCGTTTTCTTGCATTCGTCCCTGCAGAAACGCATTATCCTGACATCTACAGCTCATTATTCATCAGTAGATTTCGCCAAAAGCGTTTTCTTGCATTCTCCACCGAAGAAACGCATTCTCATGACCTAAAGCTCACCCTATTAAAAAAGGACCTTTTGAAAAATGTTGAATAATATTCTAATAATATCCATCCAAAAAAATATCCATCGCCCCCTCCCGACCCCACCATATCGGCCAACATACTAGAAGGGGGGGAAGAAAAATAAATAATAAGTATATATTATTAACATAAGTAATACGTTCGTATACCAATTGGTGAATTCTAAACTAAAATTCGTCCGCCCCCCACCCGAAATCGGACCGCCCCCCACTGGAAAGCTTATGGGGGGGGGGGGCAAAATTATTGCCCCCGCCCCCCCCCGAACCCACCATACTAGAGGGGGGGGGCGAAAAAGTCTAAAAATATAGAGAAATATAAAATAATTAGTATATATTATTAACATAAGTAATACATTCATATACCAATTGTGTGAATTCTATACTAAAATTCGTCCGCCCCCCCCCTTTCGGGGGGCTCCGTCAGTGGACTACACACGATTAAACGATTCTACTAGGCTTATACTAATTGACAGTCCTGTAATGATTTTTTTTTTAAATTAATTGTTTGTATTTCGAGTTTCTAAAATATAATTGCACTAAAGCGTACATCAAAGTATTTCACTAAATGCAAAAATCAACAATGCTAATGGACAAATATAGAACAACACTAATCGTGTTAGGACTGAGATAACCCAACTAGGGGAAACACAACATACGAGTTATCTGTGACAAAATCTTAATGTACTTTAACTTTAATGACAATTCACAGATTGATCTGCATCTCAGCGTGTCTTGTTGACAACTACAAACTTGTCCATGCTGAACGTCCTCTTTTAATTTAGTTAATTTTCAACCTGGCTATTTTTGACATCTTGTATTGTGACACGAGGAAATGTCACATGGCAATATGTCATTGGGAATACACACGAGGAAATGTCACATGGCAATACGTCGTTGGGATGTATTCCGACACAGTCTGATATTATGTACCATGAGTATGGCTAGGTACTAGGTATATAGACATTACCGATCATGATACCGACTATGCCTTTTTCTTTTTGAGATACAGACTTGGTAAATTGGTTCGTAATCTGAGAGCATTATCTATCAACTATTATTGTAAAGAGACTGTAGAAAACACAAGAATAAGACGGTTGTTTTCGTTACTTGAGAGTACAACGGACAGAAACATGAGAAGGAATGAAGAAAAAAAATGTATCATTATTAATAACTTCAAAATCTAAACAATTGATCTTAACAGTTCTTCTCTATTTCATCACCTCAAAACTTGAACATTTCTAGATGTCATTCAAGTTTGATTTTACTAAAAAATCAGATATCAAAATAAAAACTTATTTCTTAAGAAGTCGTTTTTCAAATCACCTCAGAATCTTATTAGGCCTACTGGCCGCCTACCACAGCTTTTCAAAACTTTTTGCATAGAGATCTCCAAGAAATATTTTCCAATCTTTACAATAGCAACACTAATATCACATGGATAAAAAAAAAAATGATTATATAAAAAAAGGAGATATTTCCATCTCTATCTAGAACCAGAGGTTCTCAAGCTTTTATGCTCGGCGATCCATTTTACAATACTCAACTCTGGCGCCCCCCCCCCCCACACACACACGCATACAGCAACAGAAGAATTGACAATAACAATCCATATTTTAGATGGTCTTAGGCGACCCCTGGCAAATCGTCAATTGGCTCCCAAGGGTGTCTCGACCCACTGGTTGAGAACCCCTGAATCTAGACCTAGATGTAGATTTTGATGTCATTTGTTTCGCTTGCTGTTCTTGCGCTTCTTTCGTAAGTTAGGTTCAGGAGTGTGTGCCTTAGGGCGCTCAGCAAACACGACTCAGCTCGGGTCAAATACTAACAAACAACAAAAAACAAAAAAACAAAAAACTTGGTCTATATTGAGATTCGAACTCAAACTATCTTAAGTAGCCACACTTAAAGAGACAAATAAAAATGCAGTCTTTTGGATTATGGGTGATTTCAACCTACCTGACATAAATTGGAAAACTCTAACCATAGACAAACACCAAAACCTCAAGGACATAAACGAACTTTTCATAGAAACTTTACACAACCAAAGTTTAGATCAAATCATTAAAAAACCAACTAGACTAAACAATACATTAGATCTATTCTTAACCAACAGACCTGGATTAGTAGTAGACTATGATATTATCCCTGGTCTATCAGACCATGAGATCATTAAAATACGCAGTCAGATAAAAGCAGTAGCCAATATTAAACCCAAAAGAAAAATCTTACTCTGGAACAAATGTAACCTAACACAATTACACCAAGCTACATTTAACTTTCAACAAACATTCTTATCAGAAAAAGACATTAACCAACCAGTTGATGACCTCTGGAATTTCATAAAAAACAATCTTAAAAACATTATAGAAAATCACATACCCACTAAATACACATCAAATAAAATAAATAAATGCTGGTTTAATAATAGATTAAAGAAGCTTTGTAAACAGAAGGAAAATCTATATAGAAAATTTAAAGAAACTAAGGCAGAAAGAGTTTATAAAAAGTACATAAAAATTAAGCACCTAACCCAAAAAGTAAGCAGACAGCTGCAGAATGAGTACATAAACAATGTAATATCTAAAGATAACAACAAAAACCTATGGTCATACATTAAGTCTAAGAAAATGGAAACAACCGGCATAGCGCCATTAAAAGGAGAAAACAACTTAACGCATAACGATAATGAAACTAAAGCTAACATCCTAAACAAATACTTTGCATCAGCATTCTCAGCCCCAGGAGACAAAGACATATCAATTAATTTAAACCAAGTAGACAATATAGAAGAGATAGAAGTACAGGAAAATGGAGTCCAAAAACTATTAGCAAGCATCAAGCCGAATAAAGCGTCTGGACCTGATGGTATTCCAGCTAGATTACTCAAGGAACTTAGCAAAGAACTAGCACCTGTGTTCAAAATACTTTTTCAGGCATCTCTTAACCAGGGCAGAGTACCAAGGGACTGGAAAGAAGCTAATGTCACACCTCTATTTAAAAAAGGAGAAAAATCTGACCCAGGAAACTACAGACCAGTATCACTTACCAGCATCACATGTAAAATCCTAGAACACATAATATGTAGCAACATCATAAACCACTTAGATAAACATAATGTCCTTACTCCATACCAACATGGCTTTAGGAAACATAGATCATGTGAAACACAGCTAATAGGACTAATTGATGACTTTTCAAAAGGCTTAGATAATAGTGAACAAATAGATGCTATCTTACTAGACTTTTCCAAAGCTTTTGACAAAGTTCACCACCATAGTTTGCTTAAAAAATTAAAATATTTTGGTATTGATGGTCCATTGCATCAGTGGATTAAAGATTTTCTGATAGGAAGAGAACAAACTGTAATAATAGATGGTTCTAAATCAACACCAATAACAGTAAACTCAGGTGTACCACAAGGAACAGTCTTAGGTCCACTACTATTTCTAATTTACATAAACGATTTACCAAATTGCATTAGTTCAGGAACAAAAGTTAGATTATTTGCAGATGATTGCATAATATATAGGACAATAAAAACAACACAAGACACAGAAATTTTACAAAAAGAATTAGATAAATTACAGAAATGGGAATCAAATTGGAGCATGTCTTTCCACCCAGAAAAATGTCAGTTATTAAGAGTAACAAAAAAACTAAAACAAATTAATTCCACTTATCTTATTCATGGTAAACCAGTAACACAGACTAAAAACGCAAAATACCTAGGTGTTATAATAAATGAAAAACTGTCATGGAATCCCCATATTGATGAAACTATAAAAAAATCAAACAAAACATTAGGGTTTATTAAAAGAAATTTCTATAAATCAAAAAAGGACATAAAACTAAAATGCTATTTAACCTTGGTTAGGCCAATAATAGAATATGCATCCTCTGTTTGGGACCCCTCAACTCAAGAAAACATTAAGAAACTAGAACAGACACAAAATAGAGCAGTACGATTCATAACAAACGAATATTCACATTTCACTAGAGTAACACCTTTAGTAAAATCACTAAATTTAGAAAGCCTCCAGGATAGAAGACTTAAGAGTAAAGTAGCAATTATACACAAAACACTGAACCATAATCTCCAAATACAAAAACAAAACTTAATAAAATACTCAGAAAGACACAAAGATAAAGGCACATTCCTCGTCCCATATGCTAGGACAAATCTGTACAAATGCTCTTTCTTCCCTAGTGCCATTAGAGCATGGAATGGTTTGCCTGAGCTAGCCAGGAAAACCAGTGACTTGGCAGAATTTAAGTCACTGGTAAATATGCATGACTGAATGCATGACGCGTAGGACGTAATCATCTTCTTTTTTGAAGTAACGTCTGTATTATATAAGATAAGATAAGATAAGAAGTAGCCAAGTGGTTGATTTATCACTCGACCACACGTACCACAAAATTGACAACATAAAGAAGATTAGTGAGAAATGCAGTATTTTCCGCGGCTACGCAGCCCCAGCTGTGACCTATATATTTGTCCACGATCAGAGTAAATATAAAATTGTCCCATAAAGATTATAGCATAACTACATATGAATGTAATGTAATTATATGAATGTTTAACACAGAGATTTAAAGCACAGAAAATGCTTTTTTTAATGGATTTATTCCTGCATATTGATAAAATCCTATGCTATATTTTCCCCTGCTTACCTCAAGAAGTAGAGCTATATGTTCTGGACATTTAATAGTCATTCATACTGAATCCAATAGGTGCTACTGCTAATTTCCAACAAAAAAATGATCCTGACTGTAGTTTGAATGTTCACAGCGCTATGTATACATTTCTGCATTTAATCAGTAAGAAACAACTTCACATTTATTTGGACACAATATAAAGCAATGTAAGACTTGAACTTTTAGACTGAAGATATTTGAAGTGTCAACACAGAAGTTACGCTAGTGAGTCTAAGCGAACACAATCCGATCAGGACTCGGAACAGGTATCTTTGGTAGACAGATCAAAGGGAAGTAACACGGATCAATTATTCAATTGTAATGTGTGACTCTTGGCTAGCGTGTCATATGCTGGTCACAAAAACGAATGTTTCCACGGAACATTGCACAAGGTCTGACCACAGTGGATATTAAGTGAAAGTAGTTGATTATGTAATACTGGAAAGGAAATAAAACTTGGTCTTCTCCCTTTCCCAGTTATTCTATTCCACAGTTATCTCCCCTACATAATCATCACTCTCAAGCTGATGCATTTCTAATTTACCAAGTTTTTGTTCCGTTCTCTACATTATGATATCTCTTCCACCGTTTAAGATTTTATGAATTTATGCAGGGCCGGTCCTACAGATTGCGGGGCCCTATGCGAAACGGATTGCGTGGGGCCTCGTCTGGGTAGATTTTTTGTTAGAAAATAAATTCATCTTGTATTTTATTCATAGGCCTACTTAACTGAGAGCACAATCAAGATCAAATTAATTTTACGAGCCATCTACAATGGAAGGTAGATTTCCAACATAAAGCCAATAAACATTCAGATCTGCGTTTTAGATTTACTATAAACTTGCAAAATATCTCTTTTGATTTTTTTAAGAGATCGAGATAGATTTAAATCAATGTCTGAATGACATTGACTCTTACAGTAAATTAAGTTTTGTAACGTACTTTTTTTGTTTAAATT
>JADKLZ010000687.1:3314528-3335439 GCA_021533235.1 Biomphalaria straminea
TAGAGAAGTGCATAGAGAAGTGCATAGAGAAGTGCATAGAGAAGTGCTTCGTAGCCGGTCTCAGCATCTGATTTGTTTTTCTCTAAATGGTGACAAGTTTAAGAAAAATAATTTAGAATTGCAACTAGTATGAAAAAAAACAGATACAGGGTAGACTAATTTACACAACGAATGTAATGATTTTAAAATGAAATAAATACTGAGGTAGTTTTAAATCACTCTGCCACAAGGTCTACGTCTGTAAAAAAACAACAACAAAGGAATATTGTCCAGTCCACAAATCAATCATTCTAATTGCCAAGTTAACTTTAAATCACCTGCTATTTATATACTAATTACTGGATAACGATGATGAAGCACATAAGTCACGACCTCTTCCATCTAAAAACAAGGCAGTCAACGTGGTTAGAGACCATCGCGCTGTGTCTTATGCAGATAAGTCAAACTTAGGTAACACTCAAATAACGAAATCAAAGAACACAGGCTAAAGGCCACCAATAGAAGTTAGTCGACGCTGGTAGTGAATGTCGAACAAGAAGTTAAACTCTTTCTCTCCAAACAAATGATACCAACGTTGATTCCATCAGAATGTGGTAAATAATTACGGAGAGAAAGAGTTAATAATAACAAAGGGAACAGACAAATGTTGTCATTCTGAATCTCTATGTTCATAAAATTTTCCTCTCTATAGTATAAGGTCGTCATAAAAAGTCTGTTTTCATTTCGTTTTTCATTCTCAAAACCTCGTCTAGGTTTTATTAGTCACGTCATCGTCTCTAAGTAAAAGCTCCCTCTATTTACCTGATGAAAGCAGTTCCTTACAATAAATAAAACATGACCCTCTGGTACATAAATTAATACTACAAATATGTGTTAAATGTTTTAAGTTAATATATATATATTTTGTAACGTTTAGGACATTTTGATGGAGCTTTTTAATCAGTTTTACAAAAATGCAATTATTTATTTTCCTTTAGCCACAAGTTCTGATATGGTTCCCAACTGGTCAAGAGTCATGGGCCGAAGTGCAATGAACCTATTCATGCCATTGTTGATACGCACCACATCTGTGGACCCCAAATGGTCGTGTGCCCGGATTTATTGAACCCCTTCCAACCATGGATGCTACGCCCCTGATAACAACGTATAACATGGCGTCGCATTTCTCAGAAAGCCTAATATCTTGGGCACAACCTGGGGATGAGACTGTGGAAGTTGCCTAGGACAGATTTTTGTGGAGGGAACTTGCAGACCCATTAACCGAACGGCGCGGGAGGATCTAAATCTAATTAAGTCTTTGTGGGTTACACTTGTACAGATTTGTAGTTAATTTGCTTTCTCATCTATCTTAGAAAACACAATCGCTATCATAGACCAGCAGAGACTGCGCTTCAAATTCACAATTGTGTACAAGTGTAACCTATCATTAAATATGAGCTTAGATTTTATGTAACGTTTGTGTAATTTGAACCCTCACAAAAGCCGCAGACGTTTGGTGATTGCTGTAATCTCTCCGTTATGCAATCCTATAATTATATTGCGAAGTGTGATTAATCTCTAACACACAACACAACAAAATTGGAAAATCAACTTCCGGAGATTAAGCGACTGTGGGAGTTGAATCTAACAGCGTTACTGGCGTTACTAACAATAGCGATGCCGGGTGATACAAATTCGCAAGATATTCTACACACGTTTTAGAATGACTTAAATGAAAGGAAGTATTAGATCAGTATTAGATTGTGTAAGTGGACTAGTGCTGGCCACATGGCACCCTCGGCAGGCCACAGAAACAGACAACCTTTACATCATCTGCCCTATAGACCACAAGGTTTGAAAGGGAAACTTTGGAACGCTTTAAGTATGCTAATAGCATGAAAGACGCGCTCAACATCACTAATTCAAATAAAATATAAAAAACAAAATATCCCCTGATAAAATTTAAACATCAATTTGAACAGATAAGTTTTAATGTATCAATAATAGTTGATTATTGTAAGATACTGTTGTAGAACGAAAAGTTAGCAATACATTTATTTAATACGAAAGATAAATGGCTACATTACCCTGGCAGTCAGTTACAACCACAATATCTCCAGAATGAATAAAATAGCCGCTGACCGCAAAACGCTTGCGTTTGCCGTGAGTCTGTGATCGGAGATGTACCTGGCAGCTGAGCGTGGGTGGATTGGAAGCACTAACATAGGAATGTAGTGATTGATTTGCTTGTAGATTCTATTACAGTTACAAACAGACGCGTATTAAGTAGATCTTTTTTTATGACTATGTATTTATACTTGCACAATTGATACCATTAACTGATTATTACTATGGATGGAAATGTAAGAGGTTGGTAAGAAACTCGAGTAAAAATCGAATCTTTAATTTAAAGCGCATAGTTTTGTGTGTGGATACCTCGGAAGAATCTCGATACTAACGCTACTGTCGAGTTTCGATCCTCACACCGAGTAATTGTTTTGTTTTCTTCTATTTATTTGCAATGACAAATTTAACAATAATGTTGACTTGCTCTAGTATTTGAATGTAGCGTAGAGATTTTTATTTAAAAATAGTAAATTCTTGTTTTTTTTTTATATCCCCCACCCCCACACTCTTACAGAATTAATCTCTCTTATTGTGTGTGTGTGTGTGTGTGAATACATGTGACTGAATATGAACTGGGTCAAAGTATGTCTAGAAATCTAAGAAAAGCTCAATATGGATGGATAGAGGGATACAGTTCTCTAATTAATTAGCTCAATGGAATGTACTTTAGTCTCAACAAAAATCGTCTAGGACTAGGTGTCCCTTTGGGTACAAATGTACGTTTAAACAACAACTCAGTCACAAACACAATAAAATCAATTATGACTGATGGGTTAATATTTGAATTGATTCATTTATTGTCTTTGACAAACAATAATTGTGCACAATTTCAACTTGGTTGTGAGAATAGGGTGTGGGAGACAAACGTGTCGAAACTTCACCCAGACAGACAGTGAGCTGATATGAACTTTGTAAAAACAAGTTTACATATGCGTTAAGCGGAAATTTCGTAACAACTGATAAATCGTTTGTCTCGTATCTTAAACGTTTGAATAAGTTCAAAGCAAAAGTTTGTTTTCAAGTTCAACGATTAATGAAAATTGCAGTATTATCCATGTCTACGCAGCACAAGCTGCAACCTAGATATTTTGCTACAAGGCAGACATAACAATTATACGTAGATGATCAATTTAGATTTTCTTTTCACCGACTTCGTCAATTCTCGGCAGTGAATTTTCATTTGGTCTCAAATGTTTATCTCGCGGCCTTTGTAAATGATTTCCAGCTGTCTCGTTCTAAAGCCACCTGCAGCCAGATTCTCTCTTCTATGTGAGTTAAAGCAAGTCTATGTAAAGGTTGAAGTATCTAATGTAAGACATAAGTTCATCATATAGAGATTCCTATGAAGATACAGAAGCCTACAGATCAATAACATATTGATTGATCATTTCGTCTTCATATTAAACGTGATACCTTAGGCATGTTGGACGTGTTTGTGATCAATAAACAAGTGGTCACACAAGATATGTAATAGTATTAAGTAGTAAGCAAGTATTTGATTAATGAAAGTATTTCTATATACATTGATTAGGATTTGAACCCAGGCACTATCGTATTCAAGTGATCCACACTTCAAGAGACTTTGAGCCAATCAAATTGCTTGAATAAGATCACGTGACGATATTAATCCATGAAATGTTTTTTCATTGGATAACACGCACAGCTTTCACCACCTGTGTCTTAGTCTGATGACCTTTAGGGCACCATGCGTGATCTGTCGACCGTCATCTTCCATTCCTCTCTCCATCTGGCAGGCCAGTCTCCTCTGTCATGGAGCCTCCCCATCACCCTAATGTTATTTGTGGGTGTGTGTAATATGTGTATTTGTGCGTATGAGAGTCCGTATGTGTGTATTAGCGTGTACATTTTTGTCTGTGCAGTTTTATAAAACAAATTGTTTTACAAATTGTTAAGACTCTAAATGGCGCACTGTCATTTGGCGCGATATTGTGCATTATGGGATACAATGGAGAAACGGAGAATGAAGGAAAACAAGATGGTCTAAGATGTGATTAGTTTGGTTCTAAATCTAGTTTCTTATTGATGATTAAACGTTTTATTTTATAATCCTTTCTTGAATCTATTTGGCTAAGTTATAGTTTTCCTGGCTGGCTCAGGCAACCCATTCCATGCTCTAATACCACTAGGAAAGAAGAAGCAGTTTTTTAAATTTGGCCTAGCATAAGGAACGAGGAATGTGCTTTTTACCTTTGTGTCTTTCTGAGTATTTTTATTAGAATTTGCTTTTGTATTTGAAGACTAAGGTTCAGTGTTTCATGTATAATGCTACAATACAGATGAAAACTTCAAACAGCATTCACACACGAAGAACATACACATATTCACAACCAGCGCTTTCTGACATTGACTTCTATGTACTTTTCGATGACAACAGATGATCTTTGACCGAAAGTGGGATAAAGGAGTTTTTAAATCTTTCAGTTTTAGTCCTTAATGGAAAGGAGACGACCACTTCGATCAGATCTTATGTAACAGTGGTATAATGAGGGCAGGTTGTCTTTAAGAATCGTGATTTTTTTGGAAAGGCATCTTTCTTGAAAAAGCTCTTCAAGAGATGGTAGCTGTGTTCGAGGGATATACGATGCTTTTTTAATTAGTCTATTAAGTCTAAGTCTTTGTGCCAGTGAAGTATTACCATACCAGCAAGGCCGGTCTTAGGCCACTGTAACCTATGCGGCCGCAGTGGGCCCCGCGCTTTCATAGGCCCCGCGCGATGCGAATTCTAGGTGTAAAGGATTAACTTAAACCATTTTAACTTATTATTAAATTATAAAATATACGAAAAAGTCATGAAAATCTCCTGAAATTAATAAAATCTTCCGAAAACTGATGCAGATCTCCTTAAAAACAGACACAATTACGGGATGTCATTCAGTATGGAAAACGTCAATCCTACTCGAGATAAAAAAAAAAACGGACTTGTCAGCTTTCATTTAATAAAATGAAATAATAAGCCGAATGTCAACCAAAACAAGAAGTTCAAATGCTTAATTTAGTTTAATAGTTACTAATAGTATACTAATATAGATCTAAATCTATCTCGACCTGTTAGAAAAAAAAAAAGCGATATTTTGGTAGTCGATAGTAAATCAAAAAGGGAGATCTGAATGTTTATCGGTTGGAAAACTACTATCTACTGTAGATAGCTCGTCTTGTTACTTTGACAGTGATTTTGTACTTAGTAAACTAAAAATAAAATGCAAAGACGAATTTATTTTCTAATACAAAATCTTAATTTTCACTTATTATCCTTATCACAACCCAAAATAGGCCCCGCGCAATCCTTTTTGCATAGGGCCTCGCAACCTGTAGGACCGGCCCTGCATACCAGCAGGTGATGGCAAAGTTAATTAGACTGATGATGGTTGAAGTTTCATTATTATTTATTCGATGTTAAATTTTCGTAGCTTTCTGAGATAGAAGAGACGTTGGTTAATTTTTGTTTTCAGGCTTTTCTAATTTCACTTTGTTGTTGATAGTTGTACCTAGATATTTATATTCTTGTACTTGTTCTACGGTTTGGTTGATTATCTGAATTTCTGCATTATGGCCTTTATGTTTTCTAAAATCAATGTTGTTTTTTTTTTCATTTTGTGCTGTTTCTTAATGTCTTTTTAAGTTGAGGGTGCAGAGGATGCATGTTCTATTATTTGCCTAACCAAGGTTAAATAACATTTTAAGTTTTATATTTTTATTTGATTTAAAAAATATCTTCAAATAAACCCTAATGCATTGTTTTATTTTTTATTATAGTTTTATCAATATGTGGATTCCATGACAGTTTTTCATTTCTTAACCAATAGTTGTTTATCTGTGTGTTGCAAAACTGAATAACAAAATAAAATCTCATCAAAACAAGGGAAACAAATCAATCCTGTAGGATCGTATCGCATTAGTTTAGTTCGCAGGCTAAAGACTGTTACTGAAAAATCAGTCAATCGTAAACACGTCTACGCATCACTACGTTGGCCCCTTGCTCCTAAGCTTCTTCCATGCGAAGATCGTGTCTGTTCCGGGTGACTCATTCTGGTATAGGTCAGTGAATATGTATGATGTTCCTGCAAATAAACATTGTTTAGTAGCCTCCCTTAAGTTATTACAATATATACATAATGGGCGTAGCCAGGATTTTTTTCGGGGCAAGGGGGTAAGGGGGATATCCCCGCCCCCCACCCTTCCCCCCGTATCTGTGTGTGTGTGTGAGTGTGTGTGTACATAATTAATCTTTATTACATTCTGATTCTTTATTCTTTATCGGAAGAAGTTTATTGCGAAGCCCCCGCCGCCAAGCGCTACTTCCGGTATTGAAAGCAAACAACAAGCATTTTCTGAGGCATCTACAGTGCATTATCGTGCTATTAAAAAATTTATTTAAAAAACCTAAGATGCAGTTCTTACTGACATTCGTGCCGTTCGGCGCATTGAGCGGCAAGATGTTTCCACAAAAATATGTCACTGGCAATGTCTAAAACCTCTTGCCACCTGCTCTTAGGACCTCCACGAAAGGCTGGCGCCAAGTTGTACTACGATGTAATCGCAACTTATTATGCGCAATTCATTTTGTCGGAGAACACGACCCGCACACTTCATGCGACGCTCTGTCACAACCTTACTACGGGGTCGACTCCCAGTTCGGCATAGGATTTCCTGGATTTAGACCCGATCTCTATAAAAGATCTCTCCTAAAATCCGTCTCAGCCATCTTTGTTGTACCACATTTATTGTTTTTCAATTTCGGCTAATGAATAATCACTGCAATTTATTAATGGCTCCCAGCCACTGATCTTAGGCATCACATTTAAAGACCGCATCGCAAACCAGGAGATTAGAGACCGGGTTACTGCAGCGATCGGACCCATGATGACCTGCTTACTACTGTAAAAAAAAACACAAGCTCAAAATGTATGGCCATGTAACAAGATCTTCGGGGCTCGCAAAGACCTTCCTCCAGGGAACAGTACCAGGAAAAAGAAGAAGAAGCAGAAAGAGAAAGCGATGGGAAGACAACATTATAGAATGGACGGGCCTACCAATCAGGGCAAAGGATAGAGAGGAATGGAGAAAGACGGTCTTCAAATCTTGCTTGATGCCCCAACGGTCCACCAGACTAAGGGATAGGTAACAGGTAACAGCCACTGATATAAATGTGTAACCTCTCTTGATTATGCTCTCTACCATTGGAGAGAATTAGGTAACTGTAGTATTCTTTAGATTTTATATCGAAAAGGGAAGTTTTATTATCAATATCTTCTGTTGTGGGGGTTTGAAACAAAAAAAAAAAATTTAAATTTTTAAGTTTTTTAAAATTCGAAACCACATTTATCTACGCTCATACAATTGGGAGACTGTAGTTTGCTTTAGTATACTATTGAAGAGAGAGGTTTTCAACCTCAGAACTCTGTGTAAGGGGATCTTAAACTCAAAACCATCTGGAGAGGTTATTAAATTTGAAAATGAGCCATCAGTAGGAGGGGGAGGGGTTTAAACTCAAATCCCGCCATTGGCTTGGTTACGCTCAAAGTGTTTTAGCGTGTAATTTGCTATTTTTATATTGAAGAGGTATTTTTAAGCATGAAACCACGCTGAATGGGAGTTTAAACTCAAAACCCGATTGGTTACGCTCATAATATATTTTAGAGTGTGAAATTTGCTTTTTTTTAATATTGAAGAGGAATTTTTTGGCTTCAAACCCCGCTGAAGCATTTTGAGTTTGCTTTTATTCTTATATTATAGAGGTATTTTTAGCTTCAAACCCAACTGAAGAGGGGTTTAAACTCAAAACTCCTTTGTCTATGTTCATAGAATTTTGAGTGTGTAATTTGCTTCTTTTAATATTGGAGAATATTTTTTTTTAAATTTCGGAGTGGGTTTTAAAATCATAATCTTCCTTAGCTATGCTCTTGGAATTTGGGGATTTTTTTCGTTCGCTTTTTTTTTTCTTTATACAAGAGGGGAATTCGACTGCAAAACCCCCTGGTACGGGTTTTATATACAAAATCCCTTATTTGTGTTGGGGAAAGAGATGGTTTATTATTAAAATCTCATCTAAAATAAACAAAATCAAAGCAAAAAATCAGTCACTAAACTCCGAACCTCCCCTGCGGTGTAGGGGGGGGGATTTCATTTCGGGGGGGGGGGGGGCACCCCAAACCCCCACCCTCCCCTGCCTCCGTATATATATATATATATATATTTATCTTATGTATTACAGACGTTACTTCATAAAATAAGATGATTACGTCCTACGCGTCATGCATTCCGTCATTAACCAATAACTTAAATTCTTCCTGTATAGGCCTATATATAGGCCCTGCTAAATCCTATAGCCAGTTTTTAATTTTCGAACTCCAGGCTCTAACGAGCAAAATTAAAAAACAAAAAAGGGAAACAATTACACTTTTCCCGCATATCTGTAATGATGGAAGATTTATCTCCCTCTTTCTTTAGCAAACACAATTACTTAGGAGCTGTTCTTCGCGCTACCAGAGAACTGACTTAAGGACCTAGAACGCCACTGGGAAGCGTATGGGTGGTCGTTAGTAAAGTTAAGTAGGAAAAGTTTTGCTTCTGTATGTTATAACTGTCAATAAATTAGAATCGTGATATTTAAAAACTCAGTATTGGAAAACGGATGACGGGTAAAGCACTTTGAATTCGAGCCAGGGGTCCCGAGTTCGAATCCTTTGATGATTTGTATTTTTAATATCTCTGCCACTTTTGGTTTAGCAGGAATCGTCCTAAAAGTGGCTTGGATCCTACCTGACTGAACGCACCCAAAGTGTCGTTGTAAATGGGACAGAATCAACAAGCTTACTCTTGAAGTACGGAGTACCCCAAGGATCAGTTCCAGTACTGTTCACTATGTATACATATCCACTCAGCGGTGTCATACGGCCAACAGGCATCATATACCACTTTTTTTGCCGATTACTCACAGTTATTCGACTCCTCAGTACCCACAGAGGTGTCGCATCTGGCAGAGAAATTAATGGTACCGTTGCAAGGATGAGCGATTGGATGGTTGAGAATAAGCTAAAGATAAATGACAGAAATAATTAAGATTGACACTCGGAACAACGTCTCAAAGTCGAGAGCACAGATTCTCTTTTTATTACGAACTGCCAGGTTTCTTATGTCCATGTAGTGCGGAATCTTGGAGTTTTCTTTGACTCAACTATCTTTCGACCCACACATAAGGCAGCTCTGCAAGGGTCTTTATCTGCTGCTGCGCAGATTAGGCCAGATCCGACCATATCTAACAACGGAGTCAACAAAAACGCTAGCTGTGGCATTCATACTCTCCCGACTTGACTATTGCAACTCCGTACTAGCAGGTATACCCGATGACAAATAGCCAAGCTGCAACGTATTCAGAACAACGCCGCACGAATAGTTCTTTATAAAAACAAAGACAAAATTCTGCTACTACGCTCTTGCGCACGCTCCATTGGCTTCCCGTGAAAGCAAGAATCGATTACAAGGTCGCCACACTTTGTCATCAGTGTATATACAACAATGAGATGCCCTTGTACATTAGCGAACTGATTACTCCATATGTCCCCCAGAGAGCCCTACGCTAAATAAACTCAACGCTTTTAGTGGATCCACGTATCTCCCTCAAAAGCTACCGTCTGCCAGCTTTTTCAGTTCACATACCAAATTTTTGGAACTCACTCCCAATTGATCTTAGACAGACAACATGCTTCGCCACTTTTAAAAGGAACATTAAGACCTATTTGTTTGGAACTTTTTTTTAGATTACTACGTCGTGTCATATGTTTGTGTTTGTAATGTTTTTACAGCGCCTTGAGCATACATTTTGTTTGTTAACAGCGCTTTATAAATAAAATTATTATTAAATTATTATTATCATCAGGGCACCTCTGAGTGCACACAGGTCTAACAGCTTTAACATTAGTTGGTGAAAAATAAAGGCGGTTGGTCATTGTGCTGGTCGTTGTGCTGGTCACATGAAACCCTCGCCACATTAACGGATCTGCCCTAGAGATCGCATGGTCTGTATGGGAAACTTTATTTACTTCTTCTAGATAAATAGATAAAAACATAGAAATAGATATAAACATAAAGATAGATACATAGATGGATAAATACATATATTGATACCTAGCTAATATATCAGAGTTATATATATATATATATATATATCTATTTGTGTGGAAAACACTTTAAGATTTGACAATAGGTGTACATGTTTGTTTTACATGTTTCGGATGTTCCTTCAGAGTTGAAGATAATTACTTCCGAGTCCAAACCTCCCGCAGGACGACGGAGGATGGGAGCGGGCAGGGTTTGAACCTGGGACCATCGATAAATCTGAACGACAATCCAGCGCGCAAACAGAACGACCTCCAGCTGTCTCGTTCCAACGCCGCATGCAGCCAGATGCTCTCTTCTATGTCAGCCAAGGAAAGTTGACGCCTAAGCGATGTCCTTGCGAACGCCGGTATGAACAGTATAGAGGGACTTCTTATGATCCGACGCTGGACAGGGCACGTATCCCGTATGGATAAAGTTTCTACAGATCTAATAAAATATAGTGAACGGAAGTTTTACTCTCAATGCGGGTCGATCCAAGTGGCTCGCCGAGTAAATTTCTTCTTTGGCATCATCACTGATTTTTCAAATCGTACGGTGCGCGAAAAAAGATGCGCGACGGCACTTCGTTTCTCTTTGCCCGTAGACATATATATATAGACTGGAAACAGGATCTTATTTTCAATTGGGAAGAGTCAAATATGTTTTATGTCCACATCTACGTTAGAAAAAAAATGATGGCAAATGAGCTATAAATTCTATGACGTAAATTTCAGTCTATATATAACTATGATCTTTAGTTTTGAAAAGTACAAAACTTCATTATTCCTAATATTAGCCTTTATAGTCTACGCATGCACCTATGCGCACCATATCAACAATTTCATATTGAAAGACATAGGAAAATATATATAACTAAATCTATGCTTGCCCAAATTTTTCCAATAATAATTTGTTCTTCATCGGCCAGTCTATATATATATGTCTATGTCTTTGCCTTTGTAAAAAACTCGAAACTGGTGTTCCATTAGTATAGTTCCATGCCTAGATCTTTCTAGATTATGTATGTAACAAGTGCAGAAAAATAATTATAAGACGAGAGTACTCTTATTTTTAGAAACCCACGGACATTTTCTAATCAATATTGATAAATTGCGCGCGGTCGAGGCGTACATTGTAGTGAATGTAGTGAAACAAAAAATTAGATGCAGTGCAGAATGTGCAGACAGTATGCGCCCAATGCTCGAAGTCATACCTTAGCCTTAGCGTTTTAAGTACATCTTTGGGTGCTTAATTTATAGGGTACGTTTTTACAATTTAACTATACCGTAACCCGCTTTGTCTGAGTCAGGTAAGGAGTAATTTCAAAAATTTAAAAGTGAGGACATATGCGTATGTAGGATGAAATATCACTGCTAATAGATAACGTCATGATCATATTGATATTCTAGATTCTAGATCTTGATCATATGATTGATAATGGTGTCTAAGACTAGATCTAGATCATCTAGAACTATAGTCTCCACCGTAGAGTTATCATAATCTTTATTTAGGCAATTAGATCTATACTGTTATTCTTGGTTTTTTTTTGGGGCACTTTGACCAAACGCCTTCTGTGTCAGTTTGAACTGGTTACCGATAAAAAAATATTATCCTCTTAGTTGAAACTTGAAAGTAGCTGTATTGGCTAGGCTATATTATGTATATTTAGACGCCCATGCTAAACAATTCAATAGCGATTATATCGCCATTACATTCTATATCTATAGATGCACTTGCATCCTCCCCCTGTATACTAAGTAGCCAAACATCAGATCAATAAAATGTAAGTAGCAACTGCGATTTCTATAGCACCCTTAGTCTGGACGATTTGTTTTCATTTGCACATAATTAAACTTATTATTATATTTGGTAAAGGCCTAGAATATGAAACAAAGTTTTTGTTTGTTTTTGTTTTTGTCTTGGAGGAAGAATTTTTGCCAGCTGTCTTTCAATTTGATATATGTGAAAGTGTCTTTGAGCAAGATTGAAGAGTGCAGTCATATTGGTAAATGTATTTACGTCTTGCGGAGTTGCTGTCATTGCTAGCGCTTGATAAATAACAGGTTCATTCATTCATTCATTCAAACTCCATTTCAGTGAGGGATTGAGAGGCTTAAATCCTCTCTTGCAAAAGCCCTGGACAGAAACCCTGCAGGTTAAAGACGTCCATCCGTTTACGATAGAAGAGATATAAGAAAATTCTTTCCATGCCATCTGGTTGGCCTTGACAGAGCACTGTCATCAGTGCAAGAAAACAAAATATGCGATCAGCAGCAGAATAAATTAAGTAGATTTACATGGTATTTCTGTACTGAAAATGCAGACATCTCTGGCACTCAATAGATGTGTTTGAGCGTTGCATTTGTTGATGGCGATCACTCGAGAAGAATTTATTTGTATTGTCCCTGTTGTTAAGAGAGACGTAATGACTGAGAAATATGAATTCATTTGAATAGTCTGTAGTAGCTTTGAGATCTTTGACTGTTTGCCGTATTAAAAGAAATAAGATGTAAGTGAAACAGGTCAAACTGCATATGCGTAATCAGTGCTTTCTTCTCACGCGTTTCTGATTTAATTACTGTCAATTATTCATCTGTTCCTGAACCAGTTTCTGTGATGTTGCAGATACAGATACTTATGGAGTATCCATAAGGTGCGTTGGTCTGACCATATACCAGACACAGAAATTTTAAAGCTGTCCAACATGCACAGTATTAATGCGACAGTAAAAAGGTCCCAACTACGATGGGCGGGTCATGTAGTCCGCATGCCAGAAAATCGCCTTCCCAAGAGACCTCTGTATGGAGAGTTATGTACAGGAAAGCGCTCCCAAGGCGGCCAATACAAGCGCTACAAAGACACCCTCAAGAGCTCTCTCAAGGAATGCGGTATCGACATTCATGGCTGGGAAGCACTAGCTCAAGATCGCTCCGCATGGCGAGAAGCTGTGAGTCTCGGATTCTCAAGTTTTGAAGCAAGAAGAGTGGCCAGTGCGATAATGCGCCGAACCAACAGAAAGCAGAGAGAAAAAGCAGGCCCACCTGCAACTGACAAAACTCACCCATGCCACATATGCGGCCGGCTTTTCAAAGCGAAGATTGGACTATACAGCCATCTTCGAGTCCATAGGAATTGAGAAATGTGCTCATCTTCGAACACGAAGGAGGAGCTATATATAGTATGTCCATCTTAGCATAAGTTGCCACTCAACAGCACACAAATGGTTATATAATTGACACAATCAAATACCAACTTGATCATGCTGAGGAACTCTTTAGGCGAATCAGGACCTTTTGGCGCAAGGGACGTTTTAGCGCAAGGGACGTTTCGGCGCAAGGGACGTTTTGGCGCAAGGGACGTTTTGGCGCGAACAGTTACGGTCATATTATTTACATATTATTTCTTTAATAAAGAATGAGACCCTTCTACGTTTCGTGTGAATGTTTTTGATAAGACGTATTTATATTGTACAGAACAAGAGATTATTTTTTGTCCGTTTATTTTGATAAGTTTGTTATTTAATTATTGTTAAATGTGCCCAGAATCAATGATACGCAAATTAAGACCCGCGGGCGTGGGTAATATAAGGCTAGAATTATATTTATGTAGTAGGCCTAATTTGACACTGCACCATGTCATAAGAACCAGTTGACCTTTCTCACTAAATGGCTGTATAGCAGGGGTGGGCAAATTACGGCCCGCGGGCCACATGCGGCCCGCCGAAGTGTTTTATGCGGCCCGCGAAGACCTAAATAAATCATTGTAAATATCTATAGAAATTATTGAAAATTTTGATTGTTATTACTTGTAATAAAGAGGCCAAAGAAACATTTCTCCAAAAGTCGTTCTAAAGAGTTTAAAAAAAGGAAGATTATATTTAATAACACTACTATATCAATTCAGTAAGACATAAGCCCTGGCCAGTATTTATTCAATGCTATGGAGAACTGTGTTGAAAGAATTGGGTTGGCTTGTACAAGATGGCAAGGGTAACAACTGATGGAGCTTTGACTGAGAAAAACAACCTTTTTAATAAAATAAATATTCCTACCTTAAACTAGTAACTGGAAATTTTATACAAAGCTACATTAGATTCACAGTTAAGTAGGGGTAAAAGTAAAACAAATTAACATAAATCACAGAGGGGTCGATGGGAATGCCCAATCTGTCAACTGGTACACACATCAACACAATCAGTGAAAGCTATAAACAATTTTGGTTCTTCGCTCTTTGTAAAGAACATGAAAAACTGTTCTTGTTTCGCTAATGCTCCTATGTCTGCAACTATGACTCTATAATTTATGAACTCCAGCAGGTATATTACAATGAACAGTGTATTTAATCATGAACTATATACAACCCCTCAATAACCTTCACCGCCCAACAGTATTATATGGTCTGGACGTGGATACGTTAATCTGTTTGTCTTGTGTGTTACTGTAAACGAATATATAATCTGAATAAAGAGGGGTCGTACTACGCATAGTCAAACTATGCAGTTGCTAAGGTCCAAGATTGTTAGAGGGCCCGCTTAATGGCCGTTGTCTGATATTACAGAAAAGAAATTGCGAAACTTTTCAATGTTATTGTTCGAAGTACACTAGGTCTTTAATAAATTACATAAGTTTAGTTTTTCTCCTTTATTTTGTATATTCTTATATTATTCGGAGCCAACAAAATCATTTTTCGCCTATGGTCCTGATTGGCAGTTCCGAAAAGTATGTGAAGAGTTGGAATTAAAACATTATAATGTTCGGTATCACAGTAGTATTCGCTGGCCAATCATTAGATGAATATGGAATCTCATTGAAGAAATTGTTAGGTTCCTTGGTGGACATTGACTGTGACCCCTTCCAGTGGCGTAGCACCCATGGCTCGAAGGGGCTCAATGAACCTTGGCCCAAGACCAACAGGGGCCCACTAAAGCACTTTTAAAAAATCTAAACCACAAAGGTATTCTTATATAATTTTATTCGGCATTCGTTGTATCATAAAAGGCAGTACCAGCAAAGGAATAACTTTTTAAATAACCTGCTGATGCATACATGATGAGTGGATTTGTTTTTCATATACACATCTAGTGCAGGGGGCCCACCATCATACTATTTAACCCGGGCCCATGAGCACCTTGCTTCGCCACTGACCCCTTCATAATATTTCTAATGAAGAGTTGAAGACATTTTTCGTGTTTATGATCGGAAGCATTGTAATTTGTTGTTTGCAAATGAAATGTATGTGCATCTTAAATCTTTTCAAACGAAGCATATATATATTTATGCGGCCCGCCTAGTCCCCAAATTTCATTAATGCGGCCCTCGGTTGAAAAAGGTTGCCCACCGCTGCTGTAGAGTGTCGGCGCATGGAAAGGTGAGGATGACGTAATCACTGTCCATCCGTCTGACTCCTTCAGCGCTGTAAGTTTCTATATCTATCTCTTCGCAACGACGTCATAACCAATAGAAATTTGTATCCCTTTTGCGCCTGTTCCAGGCCTGGCTGCAATTCTTTGGTCTACAATAAATAGTTCTGAATCGGCCTTAGTCATGATCCTTTATTGTTCTTCTCTGTCAAACCCACCAACACCAAACACATACACACAAATATATTAATTACGATTGATTAATAAATTGGGTTATATATTTTATTTAATTTGTTGTCATTGACAAAGTAAAAAACTAAGCAGAGATAAACATTCTATGTTTATTAATTTAGATTTTAGATAGAAGGTCTTTCTCCATGGGATCTTTAATGTAATTGTCGATTTTTATTTTTTGTAGGTCTTTTAAAATGGAGAACTCCAACTTTTCTTCGGTGAATATAACAGGTACGATTTAAATGACCATACTTTTATCATGAAAAGATTAGGCCTACATGAAATCTCTCTTATGGCCCTAAGGCAGGGGTGGGCAAATTACGGCCCGCGGGCCACTTGCGGCCAGTCGAAGTGTTTTATGCGGCCCGCGAACACCTTAAGAAATCCACATTACACATTAATATGTAAATACATTAAAAATAAATAATTGTACATATATATAGAAATTAGAGATTTTTTAAATTTCTTATCCCTTATAATGAAGAGCTAAAGAAACATTGACTGATTGAAAAGTGTTTACCCTCGGAACAATCAATAGCAGCTAGATCGTTATACAAGTTTAAAAGATTCAAAAGACCTCAATAAGTAATGTTTTTTCATTGGCTATAGTCTCAATAACGATCTGTGAATATAATTTCTTCTAATAGATCTTGATGATCTGCCATCAGAGACACCAGAAGACAACGATATTGAGATGGATGATATTAATTTAAAGATTGAAAGAATGAGCTTAAGAATAATCTTACCCAGCGCCGATCTGGTAATTTTTAAATAGGATTGTCTTTTTTTTTTAATAATGTACGTTTACACACAGAAAGAAATCTAAGTATAAAATCATTAAATATACGCAAGTTGAGCCCTGCAGTGACGTTTTCAGATGGGTTAGTTTAAATGTTTAAATGCAAATGGAGTTTGAGGCTTTAAAAGCTAAAATAAGTTATAAATAAAAATATATTACAATCCATGCTTATTGAGAGACAAGGGGAGGAAAATTCTTCTATATGAGGTGCATCTGTCTCTAACAATACTTGGACAAAACTGATTCGCTAATATATAGGTAGCTTCAGATATTCGGTAGTAATAAAACTAATGAAACGCAAGATTACAAAGAGAGTTTGTGTGATACACAAACTCAGAGGCGGCCCCCGTCGGAGTCGGATCCCTGTCAGATCCGCCTATTCGCAAGATGTTTCGGATGTTCCTTCTAAGTTGAAAATAATAAACTTCTCACTGGACGACGGAGGATGGCGAGCAGGGTTTAAACCTGCCTTATCTTGATGTTTTCGCACTATACTGTATTTCGGGTTATCGTTGGTCCCTGGCTCAATTCCTGCATGCTTAGATCCCCTCCCGCGGAAGGTTTGGACTAGAAAGTAAACTATCTTTAACTCTGAAGAAACATTCGAAACATGTAAAACAAACGGACACATAGCCCGGGAGCGTCGAGATAATCAGTTCAGCACGCTAACCGTACGACAAGGCATTGCTCTTAACTTAATAATAAACTGTTTACAAATAAAAGCCTGATATATACAATATGTCACACGAGCAATTTTAAATAATCTTTCAGCATGGATCTGTAGAGATGTATATCTACATAACTAAACTTCTGATTTAGCACTCTTAATATATATCTTATTAATTATTATTATTAATAATTTGGATGTAATTTAGATAAAAATGTACGTAAAATTAAAACAAAAAAGCCCAGATAATCAATAGAATGAATGCAATATTACATTTAAAAATAGAAGATTAGTTTTAGTTTCTTATAACAATTTTATGTAGATCTAGGCATAACCATCCGGAACAATCTATTATAGATACTTAAACTATCGCAATATTTCTGAAAGAACATTATAGGTTAAATCATATTTTCAAAAGCCTTTAGTGTTGTTTTTTTTTTATCTAACCGTGAAGGACAGAACAACCAACAGTTAAAACGCTAAAAAATATGCTTCTTTTATTCTAATGGGGGCACTAAACATTTTGTTTTTTAAATCTGATTTTTTTTAAAAGTTTAAGAAAGTAGTTTAGAATCATGTCATGGCCGGGCTTTACGCTAGTACACGAAAGTCGCTGCTAAAAGTTCATTCTAAAAAATGTGCGTGATATCTACTTAGAGAGAGTATTTCTTATTGTAATATTTCCTCCCTTACATTTACGTAATTGTTTTAGAATTGGTGTTTTGTTATTAAAAAAACGCTTGCATAATTAATTTTATAAATTAAACGGTTTGCATTTAGAAAACTAAAAGTAGCCGTTGCACCTAAACTTTTCAAGCCGCATTTAATGGTGAAAAATATTTTTCGTATCTCTTCTAGTTTTGGCGCCCTCAGTGTGACAGACAGACAGACGGACATTTTGCACAAACCTAATAGCGGCTTTTCCCTTACGGGGGCCGCTAATAAATTGAGATTTAATTATGTTGCACAAAGTATAAAGCTTGGTGACTTATGAATCGAGTGGTTTCGGGTTCGGGTCTTGATGTAGACTGTGATTTTTATATACTTTTGTTATGGACACCACAGATTCCACTCAACTACTTCAGTTCGGAAAAGTAAAGGCAGTTAGTTGTTGTAGTGACTACATAAGTCCCTGCTCTTTAACCCTCGACCAAAGAAACAGACCTATCAATCATATGCCCCATAGATGGAAAAGTTTGAAAGAAAGTAAATTATTTTACATAACATTTTCCAGTATTCAAACTTGTAGAGAAACGGATAAGCTTTAAAAGAAATTGGATTTGAAAAATATTCGCGGTGGTGGCCCTTATTCAAATTTTTACAGTTACGCCATTCACCCTCCTAGTTCATTAACTCTTAAACGGTTACCTCAACCTTTACCAGTTTTAAGTATTCCTTAATGGTTTTGTTCTCTTGCTTGCTATCTCACCAGACCATGGTGGACTTGAAGAAAGCAAGGTCGATAACAATATTTTCGCATGAGGCAGAGGAGCCAACTGTCACTCTTGATGGAAAACCACTGAGCCTAAAGAATCTTAGAATTGATTTCCAAGGTTAGAAATATCTATATATTATTTCTCAAAGTAAGAGGTCAAACGAGCAACATGCAAGCAACAACAAGTAAATAGGGAAGATCCCATGGCGCACGCACGCGGTGTGCATGGACCCAATCCGCACTATTTCATTCACAAAATAGCATAGACATAAATAAATATAGACTGGAAAAAGGAAGTAACTTCATGTAACTTGAAAACGTGTATACATATATCTACTATTGAATTATGATTTCCAAATTATGAAAAAATTAAAAATTGCATGATCTTCAGTCTTAGAGATTAAACACAATTTATAGACAAAAATAAAGTACACACAATTGCAATGCACAAATTTTTGTTTCATAAAACTCTTATGAATTAGTGTAGTGAATGGAAGGGAGGTTAAAAAAGTGGAAGCCGGAAGAGATTATATTGTGTTGTAAGCATAGACATAAATAAATATAGACTGGAAAAAGGAAATAAAATAAAGTACACACAATTGCAATTCACAATATTTCGTTTCATAAAATAGTCTTATTGGCCAGTCTATATTTATTTATGTCTATGGTCGTAAGACTCTTGAAACTAGAACGACAATACACAGATAGATACTACTCTCAGGTTTGACTTTAGAAGTACTTTCATTAGTACCACAAATTACTATACTTTTACGTTACAAAAGATTTCAATAATTTCCGGAGATTTCCAGGACTTTTTCGTAGGTCTATATTTAATAACATTTCAGGAGATATCCAGGGGCTTCTGGTAAATCAAGAGGCAGCGGGAAATCTGTTATATGTTATAAAATGGTTTAATTTAATAATTTATACATTAAAAAAAAAGCACGATCTAAAGAAAGTACGGGACCCACTGCGGTCGCATTTGTTGCAGTGCCTCTAAGGCCTTCCCGAAAAATAGCGGCGTATGGTATGCCGCCGGTCGACTAGTATATATATAATCCTCAAAGTAAAAGGTCAAACGAGCAACAACAAGTAATTAGAAAGATCCCATGGCGCAGAACGCGGTGTGAATGGAAATTGGTGCATCCCAATCCGCACTATTTTGTGAATGAAAGTGGTGTTTATATAATTATCTCTTCTTCTCAGATTATTGTCATAATATTAAAAGTATTTCCACATTATTATGTCGTTAGTCTATTGAAACTAGAACAACAATACACAGATAGAGTATACTTTCAGGTCTCACTTTAGAAAGTACTTTAATTACGCACATTCGTTCATTAGACATGATTACGAAAGGTAACTCATCTCTTTATTCCTAGATCTAGATCTAGATCTAAAACTCGAATTCAACTCTAAGAAGACAATAGAACTTCTCTTCGCAAATATATTTTTATGCTTTAGCACATGAACATAGTAATTATAGACCATTCATTTCATATTTTAATCAAATTAACATTCAAATTGGTTTTTCTAAAGCATTGTTACATGAGTGCAACTCTATTCTTAATATCGAGTAAATTAAGGTCAATTAGCCATTTTTAGCTTCATTCATAGTATTTTTATTCATGAATTCACGCATTCGCTTTTAATTATAACAAGTAAATGGGAAGATCCCATGGCGCAGCATGGTGTGAATGAGAAATAATATATCCAAATCCGCACTATTTTCATTCACAAAATAGCATAGCATATTTTTTTTTACTTTAAAAAGATTTTAATAATGTCCGGAAATTTCCAGGACTTTTTCGACCGGCGGCATAGCATTTAATAACATTTCAGGAGATTTCCAAGGGTTCTGGTAAATCAAGAGGCCGCGGGTAATCTGTTATATGTTATAAAATGGTTTAATTTAATAATGTATACACCTAAAAATTAGCACGGGTCCAAAGAAAGTGCGGCACCCACTGCGGTCGCATATGTTGCAGTGCCTAAGGCCTGCCCTGGAAACACTAGCGGATCCAGAACTTTGGAGTTGGGGGGGGCAGCTCATTATTCATTCATCGGCGAAGCCCCGGCGCCAAAAGCGTTTTCTTGCATACCTCACTGCAGTAACGCATTATCCTGACATCTACAACTCATTATTTATCAATGTTGTTCGGGTCGAAGCCCCGACGCCAAAAGCGCCCCCCC
>JADKLZ010000687.1:3344567-3370475 GCA_021533235.1 Biomphalaria straminea
CGCGTCAAGGGGTCATGAACTTACAATGTAATTGTTTATGTAATATTGTTAGTTTAATTTTGTATAGCTCTTGAATCCTAACAATTTGAATGCCACAGCAATCTAGTCAATAAATAAAAACTTGTGTGACACATTAGCATCTAAGATTTGACCTAGATCTAGATACAATAACGGTGTTATCAGGTCTAAATGCGCATAAGTAAGTAAATCTGAAAGAAAAAAAAAGTAAATTAAAAATAAAGATTTAAAATTAAACCAAATCGGTAGTTGTAGGTTTAAATGTTATGAAAAAATACAATAAAAAGTAAATTGTATTATGTATATAGTTTATTACTTAAATAATATGCATTTATAATGCGCGATATTATAATTATGACCTATGACGTTCATTTCATTTGTACCACTGCGCGACACATGTAGATCTAGACATGGCTTGTGACCTAGTTTTTGTTAGATACAATAGTCTAATAGAGTTGGTCAACTTTATTTTTTTTGAGGGTCTTAAGTTTGTTTTAGGACTACAATACATACACTACGGCCTAAGTTGGTACCCAAGAAACATTTCTGCCAAGTTTAATGAAAATTGGTCACGCGGTTTTGATTTCCATTCGATACATACATACATACATACATACATACTGTCATAAGCCCTTTCCTATCGACAAGGTGTCATATGTCACAATGTACTGATGAAGTGGATGACGAGCGAGTCTAACTTTATCTTTGAGATGCAATAACAAAGTTGTTGTACGATAGGAGAGTATACTTGTGTTGCCGGGGAGTCTAACTTGAACTAGATACAATTATGAACACAGACGATCTAGGAATTAAATTGAATAACTTCCTCATAGAAATAAAACACTAGAAACTTTTATTCAAATACAACTTAAGTACAGCTTATGTACAAGGTGCATACAAAAAATGAAAATATAATACTAAGGCTCTTTCTTCAATACTATTATAGAACACACTAGAGACAGAACCTATCGCTTCCAAAGCAAAACTTAGACTGGTCTTTTGCGCGTCCTATGTCAGCTGACCTAACTCTTTTAAAAAGAATATTTATTTTCAAATCAACCAATAGACTTGCGACAATCATTGTGACGTCATTGAGTTAAACTTGCGGCTCTGTTAAGGGACTAGACCTTTTGTGTAATTCTTGAGGCTCAGTTAGGGTTTTCTAATACTAATTTACATACAAGCTTTTAAATATAATTAAATCTATAATAGCATCTGTGACACATACATACATACATACATACGCTAAACATTCAACTTTATATATTAGATATATATATATTGATTAAGCAGCGATTGCATAAACAAGAATAAGTTGCCACCATGCAAAAAAAATTAAATACTATACCGAATTATCTGTCTTTTTCTTAGCCAGAAACATTTTAAAGAAAGTGGACAAATGCGGCAGTAACCTGGAAAGCCTAGATGTCCATGGTATTTTTCAGGACACTCTGAATATAACTCCTGATGAGATTGCGGAACACTTAATGGAAAATTTGAGAAACTGCATAAGCATCCGAAGTAAGTACTTTTATGATTATAGAGACAACCAAAGGGCCAGTCTTAGGCCGATTTTACCGATTGCTCCAAATTAGGCCTGGCGCCTAGCAGGGGGGTCAGACAATTCAGCATATCATTTTCACAATAAAGATCAAAAAAAAAAAGGGGCGGACTGGGTGTCAAAAACTGCCCGGGCATTTCTACACAATCAGGCCCATATATATATATATATATATATATATGTATAATTCTCCTCTTCGCTCAACAGTTTGGACGAGAAGCAAGCAAGAAGTAAAGGAAAGATCACTCTCTTATTTCTACGGATAGTCACCCCACGAAAAATCACGAACGGGGGGGGGGGGGAGAAAAAGTATTCATTATTCATTCACACGTCGCTAAGGATGGCTGTCTATTCGTGCGGTTTGCGCACTGGACGGTCGAAACCTGCCTCCTCCCATCCCCTTCGTCCTGCTGGAGGTATGGACTAAGAAGTAAATTATATGCAACTCTGAAAGAACATTTGAAACATGTGAAACATTTTACCAACAAACATTTTACAAAAAGGATATAGCCGAACTTAACCATTGAGACCAAGAAGTCACGGAAAGAGAACAAGTAATCTACTATGTAAATTCACCCGTCACTAAATAGCAGGGCCAGACTTAACCATTGTGCCGCTAGTTTGAAAAGGAAGAAATAAATCTCAATTTTAAACAATCATCGCTGTAAAATATACATTTATTTTTATTGAACAATAGTTTCACTGTTACATGTAGACAAATTTGAAGCTATTTAAATAAGTATTGAAATTAAATGCATCATTTTTTCGTTTGAATAGCAATATACATATTAAAAAGATTAACTAACGTACAAATCATACACTAGTGTATCAAATAGTTACATTAATGGGACATGAAAATAAAAGTCACGAACTGCTTAAATGAAATCTACTATCCTAGACCCCCGTGGATATTTCATTGACCCACAATTTTATTTTGTCACTTTTGTAGACCCCTCGAAGCGTGGCTGTGCTTCAAGTCTTGGGGTCAATGTTTACCTCTTATGAAATCACTGATGTACACATTGTGTCGACATTTGGGCGGGCCTGATGGAAACACGTCGCGGGCCGGATGTGGCCCGAGGGTCGTATTTAGGGCACCACTTGTGTGGAGTAAGGGTTAAGGTTTAGGCACATTACCGATTTAATCAGCACATTAACGGAATTGCACACTTTTGTGGTAACATGTATATGTATTCAACATGGTCTCGTATGACCTATAACCTATCAATTGTGTTTTCGTTTTATTCAGTTTAAAAATCTAGGAAGATTCGATAAACCGTAATAATAAGCGTAGACAAGCAATATTAATAAGTTTTGATAATTATGTTGAATGTGCTGAAAAGCTAGGTTAATACCTATGACGATAATTCCAGATTAGTTGAATTTGATAACTGTTGATAATATATGTTGAAAAGTGTTGATAATCTAAGTTGATAAGTGATGATAATCTATGATGATAAGAGTAGACAAGTTAAGATTGATGTGTTGATAATTTATGTTTATAAGTGTTGATAAGCTACGTTAATAAGTATATATAAATTTTGGTAATAAGCTATATGTGTTCATAAGTTATGTTATGTATTCTGCTTTGTATTTTAGAAGCTATGATACATTTCTTTTTTCACATTTTTATTACTGTAATACGATTTTTATAAGTATATTTTTTTTTCAATTCAGAAAGTGATAATTTTAATTTTTATTTATCATACAGTGATTGTACCACACAGCGTCCATGCCATTCTTTAATTTCATTCTTTATTTCAAATTATCTCTCAAACTCCCTCGTTTACAAATTATTTTTTTTTTACTTATCGTATACAACATACACATTTTTTTTTTCATCGTTGATATTAGAGTTTTTCATTTTCTTGTTCTTTTTTTCTTTATTATAACAGCATTGGTAACATCTGAGGAGTACATGACAGAGAACTTTATGCTATTTATTGGCAACCTCCCTGATATCCAGTGCGTAATTTGTTTTCGCCAGCGGAAAACCCATAGCCTAGAAGCCAACCAGAAAATCATGAGATTCCAGGCCATGTGGCCGAAACTAAGACTCATTGTGAGTTTCTTATTGGTTTTTTTTTTAAACAACTGAGGAACAATTTTCCCGTTTTTTCTCTTCATTTCCTGATAAAAAAAAAATATGTTTCTGCTCATTGGGCAGGAGCCGTGGTGGTTGGATGGTAATGCGGTTGGCTTCCATTCGGAAAAAAGGATCTTCAGTTCAAATCCTAGTAAGGTCTTGGATTTTGAAACTGAAGATGTTTAGGGCGACCTAAAGTTGAAATTATTCTTTCAGACTTCGGTGCTTTTAAATTTGGGAATTTAGGGTACTTGATATAAGATGGGGCATATTAAAAGCAATTGGCTGATGTGCTAGCCTCGGCCATTTTTTCACTGTATCCTTAGTACTTAAATGGTGCTAGTATTTTTTATATGCTGTGGGAAGAGTGGTCGAGAGGCTAAGTGCGGCTTGAGCTTGGCTTGCTTGGCTAAATAGAAGGGGGCTCGAGGTTCGACACCCGACTCTGGCAGAGTTGTGTTTACTGAGCGCCCAAAGGCAGCACGGGAAACCAACTCCTAGATACCCCCTTGTAGTAACCTAATGTAACACAACTAGAAGGCATGTCTAGACTCTAGGTTTTATTGAACAAGAATGACAAAACAGTTCACAATAACACAGTACACACACACACACAAGCTGACCAGGACATCATGACATTTTGACACAATAGAACAGATCAGTTCACAACACACAACAAGAATATAAATACACAACACCCCTCCCCCCACTGGTCCACAAATGAGATTGGACCAAAGCGCTCTGAGCATGCTATAAAGCCTATAAGCATGAAAGTAGCGCTATATAAAAGCTATAATAATAATAATGTTACATCACTAAAATCCTCAAATTCTAATAAAGTTTTATTAGTTTAATCATTACAACTTATAGTAGCCTTACAAGTCAAATATTATTGTTATCTTAATGGAGAGAGAGAGAGAGACAGAGAGAGAGAGAGAGATGCTATTTAAGTTACGGGATGTTGTTTTTTTTTTGTCCTTAGAAGAGCCATCGGTTTGCTAAAAATGTAAAAAAAAATTGAGGACGATTGTGGAAAAAGAGGGTTGTGCTCTGGGGGAGGGGAGTAACGTAATCAAGTGAATTAGGTCAGCGATTCAGAGACCAGTTACTAATACTGACATGAAATATATTGTTTCGCAGATCTGAATGATTTATGTAGATGTTAAATTGGCTCTCATCATCCCATTCAAGGCTAGACTAAATAAAAATCGTTATTTTTCATTCAGGTCGTTGATAATGAATGAAACCGGACATCTTTAGGGTACACCAAGGAAACATCTATAACTTTCCTCCATCGTTCATTATTGTAAGTAATATTTTCATCATGGTCGAGTAAATACAAGCTCAAGAAAGATAACCCATCAGGAGACGGGTGTAACATTGCATGAAGAACTGTTCGTAAAAATATACTAATGAAGAGTTTAAAGTATAAATAAAAAACGTTTTCAGCTCTTCTTGACTCACAAAGGCGACACTTGATAATTATCAGATATTAGGAAACATTACCAGAAAATTTCATTTGTTTATTCATCTTCGACGACTATGCCTTTAAAAATGTGTAATGTAATTGAAAAACAATGACATCGATTCATTCATTCATTCAATAAATTATGAAACGCCATATAGGTAAGGGCTTGAGAGGCTTAAATCCACTCTTGCAAAAGCACTGGACAGAAATCCTGCTGCGTAATGCATAGGCGTCACCATACAGGTCGATAATTTTTGTTTTCCCAGACCTGTCGAGGCGGAGATCAGCAAGTCTGGGGCAGTTAAACAGAATATGAGGCACGGTTTCCTCTTCTTCCCCGCAGCTAAGCCCGATTGACATAACCCCTGCACGCTCGTCTGGTGTAGGGGTTGTGTCCGTCAGGGCTATAGCCTATGCTGAACTGATCAGCCGCCGCCCTGGAGACTAGTGAAGGGTCAAGTCATTAACATTTGCGCGCTCCAAACTGGTGGCTTCAAAAAAATGTCTCCTGCCCCACTCCACTTTCGTGGATTAATGACATCGATAATTCGGTGTATTTTTAAAAGTCTCTGGATCTGGAATTATCTCTTGTTGACGCATAGGTTTATGTAGATCTTACTACTTATTTTGGTCAACGTTGGTTGCGCTTACAATTTTGTACTCGACAGTACTTAGAAAAGGGGTATCGAATGATTCTAATATTCTCTTGAGTGCTGCAGCTTCCAGGAGCTCTTTTTCCTTTGAGGAGTATTTTAGAATCTTAATATTGTAATGACTCTGACTTGCGCACCATCATTCAGGCTAGTGCACAGATGCGAACTTCTAGTGAACGGACTAGAACAGGAAGTTGACATTGTCAGAGAATAACTATTTCCGCCCACGTTGAGAGTCAAGATGACAGTGCTAAATGTAGATTTTGTTTTGTGTATCTGTGATGTCATGTAAATAAACATATATGTCTCGTTGAGTTGCCTTCCTTGAAGTTATTACAATATCAAATATCTAAATCTGTTGCGTTTTTGTTGAAACTTGTCTGATCGCCATGGCACTATCCAAACGATTTTAGCATTAGCCTTTTATTTTAGCATTTTATTGAATGACAATTGTGATTTTTTTATTACTTGAGCTACATGGACAAGCCAAGCCATTGAACTAGAGACAAAAATACACCTTCTCAACACAATCGTCATTCCAACTGCAACGTATGCATGTGAGACATAGAAGTCATCTGTCAAAATTGAGAAGAGACTAAATGTGGCTCAACAAAAATGGCTGAGACGGATTCTGAGAGTCAGTTACACAGATCGAGTCTCAAACAAGGAAATCCTATGCCGAACTGGGAGATAGATATACTGAAAGAAGCGGCAGCGTATGCGAATTCGTTGACGGCGTTCTCGAGGTCATGTTCATTGTGAGCTAGCAGGGCGCAATCATCGGCATAGAGAAGCTCCGATATGTCCATCTCCTTTTATTTTTTGTATGGGATAGTAGACGTCGGAGATTAAACACATTGCCGTCATAACGAAACCGGATGTAGATGCCTTCATGCAATCGCTCACTCATTTGACCCAGCATAACGCCAAAGAGGATAGCAAATAGATGAGGGGCAAGTATACAGCCCTGCGTCACGCCATTTTCTATTGGGAAGTGATCAGAAAGGGCACCATTGTGTGTGGTCTGGCCTCTTTGTCCAACGTGAAACTGCTTGAGAATGGATAGGAACGTAGGTGGGTATCCCAGCCTAGCCAAAATCCTCCACAAACCGTCGCGACGGCAAGGGGTCTACGAGACAAAAAAGCTTGGGAACCACTGTTCTTTATGAATGTTTATATACTTTCACACATTGAGTATTTACCAGACACAATAATATAGCTTCCTTAAACTGCATAAGTAGTGTGTGTTTGTGTGTGTATTAGCTGGGGTGAGAGTGTTTATGTTCTGCACGTCTCAGGAGAATGAAAGAAATAAATGTTACTTCACTCCAGGTCTGGACAAGGAACAATTTCTTCTCTTATTTACTTGTTTACAATTATAACTTTCTGTGTTTTGTTCTTAATCTGCTTACACTTAATATAACACATAGACAACTGATGCATTCTGGGAACAACCTTTTATTTGGATCAACTTTCAAATAGACATTAAGCTAGCATTTACTAGCAAACTATAATAATTTTTTTTTTTTTTAAAGTGGGTATCTAATGAGTTTGCACCCTAAAATGTATAACTCAATAATGTAGAAGTTATTTCCCTTATTCAATATTAAACGAAATAATTAATTACCATTAATTGATTTGCTAATAGTTTGATTTCTTAATTGGTTCATGTTTTGTTAGGTGAAATTAATACATAATTAGCTTTTTAAGTTTATCCGTGAATCGGTGCGCGATAAATAACATGTAATATTATCTAAGGCGACGAAACCCTACATATTTAGCCGTATTTGTGAAAACTGAAAGAATTAATTGCCCTTGTTGCCCTGAAGCGAAGACCAACTTTACCTGCGATATTTGTGGCACCACAGACACACGAGGAAGTGTGCGAGATGAACCATAGTCGTTCTACGACTCAAAGTGGCCAATGATGATGAATGATGAATTGATTGCCAGTAATTAACTGACTAATTGTTTGTGTTTTTTTGTATATAGTTTCAGGTTTTGTCTATGGCCAGGTATAACTGTGGAAAGCTTCGGATCTGTAAGAGTTTTGAGTGTGAGAATAATCATGTGTAGGCTACAAACTTTCTAACAGACGGACAGAGTGAGTAGATAATGGGCCTCATTCACCAATCGTTAACAAACAACATTTAGCCAGGTGATTCTATATCTATTCTATACAAATAATGTAAGTGCTGTCACGTGATACGTATTTTTAATTTTTTTTTTATCAATATAATGACGTGGCTAAATGTGTTTATTTACGATTGTTGAATGAAGTCCATTTGGTATAAGCTGTTAACACAAAGCTATTTTCAAAATGCTAAGTATAGCATCATACAATATTGAAATACATTGCCATATGGCATAGATACAAATAAAACTGATTGAAAGAGTTAATTATACATTCAAATTAATCTAACGACTGAAAAAAAAAATCCCATAGAGGAAGGCGCCAGAATGGACAAACTAAGACATGCAGAAGGAAAGATTGCTGGACAACATGTTAGAGTAATTGCGAACAGTAAATGATCGAGACAAATGGCATTAAGTTGTGAAAGTGTGAGCACTGGTGATCCAAAGAGTGCAATATAACTGAAGAAAAACTGGGATTATTTTGTGGCCATGACATGGGACGACACGTCTTATAACCTGTTACCTATCCTTTAGTCTGTGGACCGTTGGGGCAACAAGCAAGACTTGTAGACCGTCTTTCTCCATTCCTCTCTATCCTTTGCCCTGTTTAGAACCTCTTTCAATGGTAGGCCTGTCCATTCTTTGATGTTGTCTTCCCATCGCTTTCTTTGTCTGTCTCTTCTTCTTTTTCCTGGTACTGTTCCCTGGAGGAAGGTCTTTGCCAGTCCCGAAGATCTTGTAATATGGCCATAGATTTTAAGCTTGCGTTTTTTCACAGTAGTTAGCAGGTCATCATGGGGTCCGATCGCTGCAGTAACTCTGTTTCTAATCTCTTGGTTTGTGATGCGGTCTTTAAATGTGATGCCTATGATCCTTCTGTAGCATCTCATTTCCATTGCTAGGATCCTCCTCTCTAGATCTGCATGTCTTATAGACATTCTACTTATAATCCATTGATTATTTCTCTACTTAAAATGTGAGTGAAATTATAGCTAGCTAACCAACAAATCATTTTCTTGTCTGTTTTTAGTAAATATATTGTTCCTCCAATTTCTAGGCTTAGTTTAAAAATCTGTTTTTTTCGCGACTCAAACTGCGTAATATTTGTTTCATAGTGTCGATTATTTATTGCTTAAAAAAAAGATATACCTGTGGTCTCATCTGGAGCATTAGCCACCAACAAGCTTCAGGGAGAGTCTCTCCAACTGTCCCCACGTCTTAAAGTTCTCCGCAAGTTGCAACCCCCTGAATAACTGTCTCCATAGTATTGAGGCAAAATCTCATTCTGTTCCAAGCTCTTTTCTAGAGTGTTGAAGAGCTAGCTGGGAGCTTGTTTACGTGCTGCCTTTAAATGACCGGAAAACACAACGCAATGGTTTAAACCTCAAATAAAATATTCATTGAGGAAATCTTGCACTTCTCTCCTCTTTCTTTCCGGTTCCTTTACACGAAGAGGTTTATGCTTTTAAACGTCACATTCCCATGCTGTTCGTTCCCTCACATTTGCACTGTTCATATTCTTATGGTGACCAATCCATCAATAAATTGAATCAAGCCAATTGAAATGGAAGTTCATTTTAAATGTGCTTTATTATTGTTTGAATAAAAACAACAGAGAACTAACTGAACTTGTATAATTACAAAAATGCAATAACTTAATTTGATGTTGTTTGTTTTTTAATCTGGTGTGCTTCTTTATTGTTTCCCACAGAATCAATGTAAGTCGTCTTCGCCTTCATCGCCACCATCGCCATCATCATCGTCGTTGCCCTGATCATCATCCTTCTGTGTTACATACACTCGAAGAACAAAAACACTCTGGACCGTGACCAGACGAAACATTTTATTCTCCCATGAACTTTAACCCCCAATGAAAAAACTTTGGATTCAACTGCCGTACTATACAAAGCATCTCATTGTAACGCCCAGCTGTATCGCCATCTCAGAAACACAAATATTTGTATTAAAGCTAACATGATTACTGAATGGTGTTAAAAAGAAGCCATACACAGGCTCTATACATATATATTTAATTGTTCTCTAATTGGTTCCGTTTAACATCCTGCATAAATCCAGTGATTGAATTTTACTTAAAAATATATATATATATCTTATACATATAAATTTGTATAAACATATTATTAAAAAAGAAAAGAAAAAGAAGAAATATTATTACTATTATCCTCTGTTGTGTTTGGCTTTTCCTGTGTCTTTTTGCTGACGTATGACAATAAATAGCTATTTTTTGGCCTATTCAGTGATACCCAAAATACAGTCCGCGGTACAGATCCGTGACGTGGTTCCATCCGGCCCGGCGAAACGTCGGCACAAAGTGGAGAGAATCCTCCCTCCAAATAACAAAAAAGGTTGAAAAAATGTATCCTTACCTACTTTAGGGCTCCTATATGTCCACTGATGGATTGGTACCAAGACCTTTAACGTTTTTTTTTTGTTGTTTATTTATGTAAAATCTACCAAGAAAAGTGTACGGATCTAAACTTCTTTTGTTGATCATGATAATAAGCCAACATCTTTGTTTATAAAGTGTGGCTGTTTAAAAAAACAAACAACATATATATCGGCATTAGAAAATAAATATGGCGGCATCCTTGTTTTGAACCACGAATAAAAGATTGATTAAACTACAACTAGACACTGGAGGATTCAACAAAAATAGATAAGAAAAGGAGTCGGCTTTTAAGGTACCTACACTGTGGAGCACATTTTATGTAGAGAAATGAAGCAATTTGTTGACGCGTAAAAAATAAAATCGTCAAATATCACATTAATGTAGTACTTAACAGTACATCACACCACTGTAACAACAATAGAAAACTTTATAGTATTCCATTGTTGATTGATTATCCTCAAATGCTAACGAGCAGCTGTTATGTTTGGATATATATAAACTAGTTTGAGGGTTCCTATCGCCTTATTGACAGTGACAGCAATATAATGAGTTAGATTTTACAATTCATTTGATGTTTTAATAATACACTAAACGACGTATGCAGGCTACTCATTTAATGTCTCATAACAGATGGATTTTTTTTTTGCGGGGGGGGGGGGGCGGACTTGACCTTATTAGAGGCCCCTGCATTTTGACATTCGATATCATAACAATAGATAATGAGTTTCGGATGTTCATTCAAGGTTAAAGATAATTACTTCCTAGTCCAAACTTCCCGCAGGACGACGGTGGATGGAAGCGGGCATGGTATGAACCCTGGACCATCGATAAATCTGAACGACAGTCCAGCGTGCAAACCGCAATACCAGGCAGCCATCCTCGTAAACTAGAAAAGATGTAAATCCGACATCATGATATGTTTGCAATTTTGTTCGCAGCAGTGATTTTAGCGGCCTCTGACAGAGGAATAGACGCTATTCGTTTTGTGTAGTCTGTCTGTCCGTCCGTCCGTCCGTCCCGTTTAGATCTAGTAGAGTAGAAAAAAATGTTGAAAATCCGACATCATAATATTTTTGTAATTTTGTTGGCAGCTGTAATTTGAAAATATTGTTAAAATGTACATTAAAAAACAAAACAAATAGCTTAATTGGTAACCATATTTGTATTTAGATAGGAATATTTAACAAAGGCATGTTATTTATAAATATAATCATATCCTCTCTCTATCTTTTTCTCCCCATATATATATATATATATATCTTATGAAAGACCAATTAATAAAGTTACATTCACATAAATAGAGTAGCCTAATAGAAAACAGTTTTCTGAACATAATAAAAGTATTTTAAATTAAAGCATCAAACACTTGAAATACTAATTGTTATACTAATTGCTTGCATACTTTTTAAATTACCTAATGCATTACAAAAAAAATGAGATGTATTAGAACATAAATTTTGAAATAAATTATAGTATAAAATATATATTAGATATACAATTGCATAGGATTTTTTTAAATCAACTGAAGATCAATTTAAGAAAAAAATACTTAAAGAAAAAAAATTAAGTAGCATTAAGATTTTTTTATGCCAAATTATCAAGAAAAGTTTTAAAATCTTAACAGAAAAAAAATAAGTTTGAATTTTTGACAAGGTATTTAACAATGTAGTTTCAAAAAATAATTCACAGATAACATTTATACTTTCCACCAGCTTCTGTACAGTGAGGAAATGAATTGATAAAACAGAGGACTGGTGCAATGGCATTTTAAACATTCAGAATGTCATGCTGACCTGACCTGATATTGATAGTTTCACTCATAAGATATCTGCCAATTATCTTCGATTTATTTTTAGTGCTATTTCCTTCACACTACTAAAAAGCTGTAACCTCCAAAAATTCTTTTTATGTTTGATTAAAAAAAAAAGTAGTTAAGAGTACCACATATGGACACACACACATTCAAGGATGTCTACCTGGTCTAGTGGTATGCACTTAGAATTGTAAACAAGTTAGTCTAGAGCTCTAACACTAACAGCTGTTGGCTCTCACATGTGAAGGAATGACTGAAAACAAAACAATTAAATAAAGCCACATAATTCATTACTGGTTCCGATTTTCAAAGCTTATATTAATTTACTCTGTTTGTCTGTCTTTCTGTCTGTCTAGTCAAAAATTGTACACATTCTCCCACACCCAATCAAGCTGAAATTTCACAAAATTATTTCTTTTAACTGACAACACAATAATCAATAAAAAAACATTTAATAGCTATGGTAATAAATTTTTTATTTGGTATCTCCAACAAGGGAAAGAACTTGTAATTGACTGAAGTGGTGGTATACACTGAAATAGTCCTCTTTATATGTCATTATCTGAGACTTAGTGAACACAAACCTGAAAAAAAAGGTCTAAACTATAGAAACAATAGATAAGTATAGAATCTCCCATGTTCATAAGCTCTCTACTAGCAGTGTGGTTACCATGTTGCCTAAGATGGCTTGAGCCATGAGTTCAAATTCAGGTTGTTCTCCTTTTTTTTAAAAAATATTTATGAACGTTTTTTTTAATTATTACTCTAGATCTATTACAAATGTAATTCCATAACAAATCAAAACTAATTGATACAAGCTTTAGTGTTAAAAATGTTGTACATAGTTTTCTTGTTTTGCTTAAATTTAAAATATTGGACTCAAGAAAATAATTTAGAAAACCATTCTGTAGAAGTAATGTACTTTATACAATACATTGTGCTATAAAAAATCATAGATATATTGTATATTTTACATAGTAATAGAAATTCAATCATTCAAAGTATTCAAACTTTTATTTGAAGATAAAAAGTTGGACAGAAAGTAGATAATCTTTGCTTTCGCATATGAACGGAGGTATGTTATGTACAAATGAGTTATACTATTATTGCAACAAAATTGATTAAAGCAAATAGGCCTGATGGCAGCATCAGAATACTGTTAATTAAAATCAATGATTCTCAAACAACTATAACAATATTATTTCGTACAACAGATACACCTTTTTACCATTCTTTACGTAAATAGAAAAACCATTTGCACTTATATGTTCCATATTACTTTGTAATATGAACGGGTGAAGAGTAAAATAATCAGACTAACAGGTTTACTTCAGTCAAACAGGTTTACTTCAGACTAACAGGTTTACTTCAGACTAACAGGTTTACTTCAAAGAATGTATAATAAAATGAAATGAAGAAATAAATATAATTAGACCCATCAGTTTATACATGCAATCATTAAAAAAACAAAGTTACGCATTAGGAGAAAAAGTTTCAAGTTCAAGATGGGTGTCATGTGACCAGCACATTCAATAATCTAGCTCTTTAGCAGATATCAGAGCAGACATGAACTGTAAGGAAACAACTTCCAATCTCAAACTTCATCATGATTTGTTTTAGTTTTAGTTGTTCATAATGATTATCAAGCAACTGACATCTCCGCAATAGTATTATTAATACTAAACTGTAGCTCAAATGGCTGGGAAGATTAATTAGGACCTAACCATGTACCAGTACAAAGAATTATCTTACAAAATACAGACGTTACTTCAAAAAAGAAGATGATTATGTCCTACGCTTCATGCATTCAGTCATGCATATTTACCAGTGACTTAAATTCTGCCAAGTCACTGGTTTTCCTGGCTAGCTCAGGCAAACCATTCCATGCTCTAATGGCACTAGGGAAGAAAGAGCATTTGTACAGATTTGTCCTAGCATATGGGACGACGAATGTGCCTTTATCTTTGTGTCTTTCTGAGTATTTTATTAAGTTTTGTTTTTGTATTTGGAGATTATGGTTCAGTGTTTTGTGTATAATTGCTACTTTACTCTTAAGTCTTCTATCCTGAAAGCTTTCTAAATTTAGTGATCTTACTAAAGGTGTTACTCTAGTGAAATGTGAATATTCGTTTGTTATGAATCTCACTGCTCTATTTTGTGTCTGTTCTAGTTTCTTAATGTTTTATTGTTTTGAGGGGTCAAAGGAAACGATGACATTTTAAAAATCTACACAGTATAGCAGATCTTACTGCACGAAAGAGAAGAGTTTCATTTTTTAAATTTCCCATCTGTTCATTGATTTTTGACAAAATTTAAAACATATGTAAAAATGAAAATTTGGTGTAAAATACACACACAGAAAAATAATTTACAAATTTTAAAAAAATAATGAAAAAGGAATTAAACAAATTTTATGTTGAAGACTTAGAAACATTTGTTATTTTTTTTTTAGAACATCTTGATATTATCACAGACTGCGACTACTTTCAAACTCAACTCTGCCACTGAAAGTCATGACTGAAATTTATCTGCACATAAAAAGTACTACTTTTTTTTAACAAATGGGTCTTTCAGATTTCTTTTGTATGCTGAAGAAATTTTACTCCAATTTTCTGACAGTTGATTACAATACATGCCTCTTTAAGAAGAGTTACAAAAGTTAAACAAAAGAAAAGAAAATTATGTCATTTCATCAAGAACTTTTGTCTTTCATTCAATTGAACATTGCAATATAAAAAAAATGCAATTTTTTTTTATTACATGGACACCTTTGTTTCTTCTTTAACATTACATTCCTTTAATGCTCTGACTGACGGAGACTTTCCTGAGCCAAAGGGTTATGGTTACTGCATATTTTATATTGATGTGCAATTGGTGAAAAGGGGGAGATAACTCTTGAAGAAAATTAGCTGTCTGGTTTAAATGCAGCATTGGTCTCCCCTCGCATGACTTCCTCATAAGATGGCGGGGCATCAAATGCATACGGTGGAAGATCTACGGTCCCACTGGAATCTAGAAACAAATGAGAAATAAATATGAATAGATCTATAAGAAAATGTTTTGACATAAACAAAATATTATCTTAACATATAATTAAATATGGAGTTTGGAATGACTGAGCAATTTCCTATGATAACACTTAGTAACATATTTTGTGTTGCAATAAATCAAAAAATTATCAAGTCCTAGAGTCTATCTATGGGGGCGCAGTTGCCGAACTTGGGATCCCGGGATCAAATTTCATGTTTTACAGACAAATAAAAAAGAGAAGGAAAATAAAACAACAACACTATATAATGGTGTCATGATAACTCCAGGTTGGTGTACAACGTCAAGGTAATTCACAACAAAAGTTTCAAACTAAATGAGCAGACGATACAATGATAGACATAGCCTACATAATAAATTAAAAAACAAATTGGAATCAACTCACAAAAGACCAAATTAAAATTAACTCGCAGAAGACCAAAGCAACTCAACTCACCTGAGCGGTATACCACGGGCGCGCTGGCGTTCGGTCGTGGAGTCTCGCCAAATATGGCCCTGGACGCCCTAGTGGCCCGGTTCCGTCTCCGACAAACCCAGCAGCAACAGATGGCCACGGTGGCCAGAGCAATGATAAGAATTCCGCCGACAGCACAACCGATAATCAGACTGACTCTGTGGATGTAAACAGATAATCAGACTAACTCTGTGGGTGTAAACATCTACTAGGCAAATTATTGTTATTGTTTTATTAGAATTAACTACATTTTATCTCTAAAACGATGTTATAAAGAAAAGTTTTAGCTTAGAAAGAAATACAATTTTAACCATTAAATTATTTACACAAGAGATGGCAATTAAGATATTTAGGTTTTATCTAGGGAAGTATTAAAGTAAAAGTAAAGTGTCCCCATTCAGACCTTACGATCTATGGGGCAGATGCTTTTAAGGTCATGTTTCTTTGGCCAACGGTAAACGAGCAGGGTGTTATGAGGCCAGCACAACGACCAACCGCCTTTACTTTCCCAAACTAAAGTCAGGTACCCATTAGGGGCGCCCTAAAAATCCCGAAATTCAAAATCCCTGCCTTCACTGGGATTCGAAACCAGGACCTCAGGTTCGGAAGCCAAGCGCTTAACCATTCGACCACCGCTCCCCACAGGGAAGTATTGATTAGGCCCAGATTAGATTATGCATCCTCTTTTTGGTACCCTTGAACTCAAGAAAACATAAAAAAAAACTAGAACAGACACAAAATAGAGCAGTGAAATTTATAAGAAACGAATATTCAAATTTTGAAGAGTAACACCATTTAAAAAATCACTAAATTTAGAAAGCCTTCAGTAGAAAAGACTCTAAAGTAAAGGAGCTATGGTACATAAAATACTGAACCATAATTTTCAAATACAAAACAAAATCTAATAAAATACTCAGAAAGACACAAAGATAAAGGCACATTCCTAGCTCCATATGCTAGGACAAATTTATACAAATTCTTCCCTAGTGTTATTAGAGCATGGAATGGGTTGGCTGAGCCAGCCAAGAAAATCACGTGACTAGGAAGAATTGAAGTCATTAACCTGCATGACTAGATGCATGCTGCGTATGTCGCAATCATCTTCGTATGTGACGTAACGTCTGTATTATATAAGATAAGAAGATAAGATTATAACTATTCCTAAGTGTAATTGGACAACTCAATACAAAACGCACGCCAACAAGCAACATCAGAAAATATAATCAAAGGTATAATAATAGAATCATCAGATTATAATCAAAATATAATCATAGGTATGTTTTAAAAATAGATCGAGTGTTATGTTTAACTTTTTTCAAGACTAGTCCTCAATGCAGACAGTCTGTGCTAGACTTACGGTGCCGTGCAGCAGGGCGTATCCCTGGTGTAGCAACATCCCCACATGCAGTTGGTGTACAGGTAGTCATCATCATCGTCGCTGCCCCTCAGGGACACCTGGAAATAGTCGGCGTCAGTGAACTTCTTCCTGCATCTCTCTGCCCAGGCACCTGCAGAGACAAATTCAACACTAGTTTAACTATCCTTAAACTACATGCATCAGAAAAAACGGATGGGGGGGGGTGGTACTTAAATTACTTTATTTCTCTGTCATGACACCTGTAGAAGCAAATAGGGCGCTAGTTTAAATAGTCCTAATCAGAAAAAAAAACGGCTGGGGGTACTTAACTTCTCTGCCCTGGCACCTACAGAAGCAAATTTGGCACTAGTTTATATATTCCTAATCTACATGCATCGGAAAAAAAGGGTAGGGGTACTTTACTTCTCTGCCCTGGCACGTGTAGAAACAGATAGACATTACAATTAAACATCATTAATCTATGTGCATCGGAAATGGGGTGGGAATACTTACTGCTCTTCTCTGCCCTGGCACCAGTAGAAACAGATTGACACTACACTTAAATATCATTAAGCTATGTACATCGGAAAAGGCGGTGGAAATTCACGTTTTTTTTTCTGCCTGCCACCTGTAGAAATAAGTTTGTCACTACAGTTGGAGGTCCCTAATCTAGATATATAAATGAATCGAGGTGAGGGATGGGCTACTTCCTGCACTTCTCTTCACTGGCACCAGTAGAAAAAGAAAGTACACTTATAGATAACTAGTCTATGTAATAATGTATCTAGGGTGAAGGAGCGAGTACACATAAGTGACACTTAGCAAACAGTTGTGCGGGTGGTCCAGTTCAGCTGTTTATTATTGAAAGGGGAATAGTGGGGAAAATTAAATTTGTTCTTATGCATCTCAGAAACAAAATTACTAAACTGATTGGACCCAATAATGACCTGCTAACTACTGCCAAATAACGCAAACTTAAACTCTATGCTCATATCACAAGGGCCTCAGGTCCGCGGTAAGACTTTCCTTTAGGGACCAATACCAGACATAATAAAAAGAGGCAGACAAAGAAAGCGATGTGAAAATAACATAAAAGAAAACCTATCATTGAACGATTTCTGAGGCAAAAGATAGAGAGGAATGGAGAAAGACGTTCAACGGATCTTATGTTGTGTCCCAATGGTTCAGCAGACTAGTCTTTGAAGATAGGTGAAGGCTTTTATGGATATAACGATTATAAAATTTAAAAAAGGAGCTAAGTCTATTCAGTGGCGTAGTTAGGGTGGGGGAGGAGGGGGAGTTTGAAAATTCACCAGGGCCCCAACTTGAGGGGGGGGGACTCCAAACGAGTGGTTTTTACATTTAAAATTTAATATTAAGCAACTGCAGGGGCCTCCAAAGAGGTTAAGCCCCCGGTCCCCCAAACGATGGAAAATTCCTAGCTACGCCTCCGAGTCTATTATAAAACTTCCACTCAAATTAATAGTGAGCAAAACGTAAAGCACATGTCGATTTCGGGAGAATCGATACTGCGTTGGTAAAATGTAAAGCACATGTTGATTTCGGGAGAATCGATACTGCGTTGGTAAAATGTAAAGCACATGTTGATTTCGGGAGAATCGATACTGCGTTGATAAAATGTAAAGCACATGTTGATTTCGGGAGAATCGATACTGCGTTGGTAAAATGTAAAGCACATGTTGATTTCGGGAGAATCAATACAGCGTTGGTAAAATTTAGTTCCCGTTTATACACATATAAAATTGATTCGACAGAAGTCAATTTTTTTAAAAAATATAAAACAAGGCTACAAAGACAGTTTGTGTGGAAACACAAACTCAAAATCGGCCCTCGAAATGGTCCGCTGAGGCAATTAAATGGGCAGGTTTAAATATTTTCAGAAAGAATATCAGAAACTACAGACTACAAACTATCAACATCTACAACACTATCTCACTAGATACAAAAAGAAGAGTCGTGCTCGTGTGGAAAGTGTTGCCGTTACTTTTGAATTGATAGTTGGACCAATGACTTGATACCATGGGACATGGAGGTTAATTAACGTTATTATTATTTCATTGTTAATATTCATACAGTGGCGTAGCTAGGGAGGAGTGGGGAGAATTTGAAAATCGTCCCTGACCGCCACTTTAGGGGGGCCTCCAAATGAGTGTTTTTTACATTAATTCTAGCTACGCCCCTGTATTCATATGCATTCAGTGAATTGATAGTTATAATGATATAGTTAAATGCGAACCTGGCCTAAATGATGTTACTGAATGTATCTCATTGTTTTGTCAAAGGCCAATCTCTTATTCAAAGCCTCAGCAAATAAACTTTGCCCTTTCGTTTCGCTTCTTTGTCTTCAAGTGTGTAAAATGAAATACTGCTTATTAATTGTTGTTTTACGGGAGCGCGGTGGTCGAATGGTTAAGCGCTCGGCTTCCGAACCTGAGGTCCTGGGTTTGAATCCCGGTGGAGACTGGGATTTTGAATTTCGGAATTTTTAGGGCGCCCCTGAGTCCACCCAACTCTAATGGGTACCTGACTTTAGTTTGGGAAAGTAAAGGCGGTTGGTCGTTATACTGGCCATATAACACCCTGCTTGATAACCGTTGGCCAAAGAAACAGATGACCTTATCATCATCTGACCCATAGATCGCAAGGTCTGAAGGGGACACTTTATTTACTTTTTAATTGTTGTTTTAATATTATATTCGACTTATACGCGTACTAAATAGATGTTTTTCATTTTACAAACATTTTGTTTAGAATGTAAGTAGCTGTAATGACAGAAAGTACATTAGTAATACACAATTTTTGATAAAAAAATGTTTTACAAAAAAATATATAACTGTGACAAAAATGTTTTGAAATATGATAAATAGTCATCACCCTTATTAAGAATTCTCCCGCATTTTTTTACCATAAAAAGTAAATAGTTGTAAAATAAATGCTTGCGTAGTTGATTATATAAATTGTATTTTCGATTTCAAAATTATCCTTTGCATCAGAACTTTGAAAGATCAAAAATATTATCAGATTTTCATATCTTTTATAGTTTATGAGATCTAAACGGGACGGACAGACTACACAAAACTAATAGCGTCTATTTCCACTTAGGGATGCCGCTAAAAAACTATACAAGAAACTCTGTTACAGTCTCTAATATTTTCCTACTTATGAAACTACTTAATTACACTCAAACTAATCACTCAAATGGTTTCTTGTAAAGATGACAGTCTTTGATTGCTCACATCTATTATAGCTAGCTAAAACAAATAAGCGCTAGAATATTCTAAAATAAATTCCTTTGTTCCTACGCTTATTAAACACATAGACCAAGTTGTTGACGACATTCTGTGGGGCAGAAAATATATCCACTCGAAATAAGGAAAAAAAAAATTATGCAACTTTTTGAAAGCTGTAGCTAATCATATGTGGCTACCTTTTTAGTGACTTGACAAATCTGTTTCTTTTTTTAGATACTTTGAATGAGCTGCTAAATAAACTAGCACTGCTTAAATAAATCTTATTACTAATGGAAAAAAAAAGTACTGTGATTATCCACGGCCAACAAGACCTGACCATACAGTGTTAAAAATGTTTATTAAACAAACAGTTTAACACAAGGCTTGCTAAAATGGTATGAAGATAGAAACCTTTATTTTTTAATATAGTTACTCAGAACATAAACTATTGTAACATTGTTTACTCATCTACTTAGGAGTGTTGCCCTAGTTAAGACTTACGCCCTTCGTTGCAGTTGCCCCAAGTGGCAATCAGGTTTGCAGTCGCTTACGTTTACTTTTTTGAAGGTCCAATTAAAGGTCAATTTTTTTAGGAGGGGGAAAATGAAGGTGGGACGAATTAAGTAATCTTACATGCTCATTGAGTCTATTCCTTAAGTTCTAATCCAGTGTCTCCCAGACTTTTTCTTAAACGGAACACTTCACACGTTTTCTGGATATGTAACGGAACACTCTGATTACTTCTTAAAGAACATTTGTTCACTTGGTAGTCTACTAGTTAACTAGCCCAGAAGTTTGCGGAACACCTATTCATGTCTGGCGAAACACTAAGGTCCTGAATAACACAGCTTGAGAAACTCTGTTTTAATCGATACTTGATTTAAGTATTTACACCACATAAAACTAAGATATGAAAAGAGACGAAATCAATAATCACTGTTGCAAATTGATTCGCGTCTCTTATTGCTACTTCGTGTATTGTCAACATTGGTGACAATGTAGGTCCGGTATCTCTAGACAGCTAGTCCACCTTACTATTGTATATATTGTCAACATTGGTGACAATGTAGGTCCGGTATCTTGAGACAGCCAGTCCACCTTACTATTATATATATCGTCAACATTAGTGACAATGTAGGTCCGATATCTCGAGACAGCTAGTCCACCTTACTATTGTATATATTGTCAACATTGGTGACAATGTAGGTCCGGTATCTCTAGACAGCTAGTCCACCTTATTATTGTATATATTGTCAACATTGGTGACAATGTAGGTCCGGTATCTCGAGACAGCTAGTCCACCTTACTATTGTATCTTTCATATATACCTTGATAAAAGTTTTTAGATAACTTTTACAAACAAACACAAAATCTTTAGCTTTCGATTGTTTGTAAAAATGTTTTACATTTTCCAGATGTTCCTTCACAGTTGAAGATAGTTTACTTCCTAGTCCAAACAGGACGACGGGGATGGGAGCGGGCAGAGTTTGAACCCGCCGATATGTCCAAACGACTGTCCAGCGCGCGAAACCCTACCTACATTTACTCATTCACGAAGCTGGTGACTTTTTATAAGATGTATTATTTTGCTCTTAATATGACAACAACACAACATTCTATTTTGGTGGTAGTCATATAGACTTAGAATAACAGTCAGTGCGCACAATGTTCTTGAGACTGAATGCCTATTTCTTTCACTCTCTAATCAAGGCAGACGGGAAATACCTACAAGTGTGTTCAAGATATAGATTGTCAAGTCCTCCAGACCACATTTAATTATTAGATTGTTATACTTCAAAACATTATAATGGTCAAACCAGAATATTTCCTGTTTTAGATAAATATCCTTTCCCGGAGATATACACAAACTCAAATGTCCATGAAAATTGATAGAGTCGTGTCCGTAAAAGTTCAGCCACCAACGTTTTTGTTTTCTTTTTTGGTTGTTTTTACTCACGAAGAATTTGATAGCTGAATAGAGGAGTTGTAAAACAAGATGTCGACTGATTATTTTTATCCAATCCCTTCAAATCTGCTGCCCTACAATAAACAATCGTGGTTCCCTGTCGTCTCTCTTTTCTCTTTCGTTTTAACCCCCCCCCCCTTTTAGGTCTAAGGTTAAGGTTATGCAACCCTCGTAAAAGTTACATCAGACATTTAACTCGCATGCATTCTTCCTATTGAACGTGGAGCATTCAGCAGTGCCAACAATTACTTAGTCTTAAAGAACTGTTGCGCATGACTGTATGTGAGATATTAAGAAATAATTTGTTTAAAATACTTTTTTAAAAAAAAAAGGCTTATATTAAGTGTAATTGTATCAATTAGTTTGGATCAGCCATGTACTTGAATGTGTAATAGAACTAGACTAACAACAATAAATATGTGCGATTGGAATTAATTTTACCAATCGTTTTTGTTTAACGTTATTTCATGATTTTAGCTTTCACCATACTCTATGATCCTATGACTTGTCTGGACAAGTTAGGAAAGCGATGGACAGAGAAAGGAGTATCTGTCTAAAGTCTAAAGGTTACCGCCATCTTCTTTCAAATTTCATTTATAAAAAAAGGAAAGTTGAACGACCTAAATTCGAACAGCGTAGTGTTTATGAACATAGAAGATTTGAGAGTTATCTATTTTTAGCTCAAAAAACTTCAAAGCGGAAAACATATAAAAGGGGATTAATATAACTTATACCACCACACCAGTAAAGTACAATTTTTTTTACAGTGTTCGATACCATACAAATTAATTAAGTATCAATTTTTAATTAGGTAAATTTTTTTATTCATTCTTGTATTGTCAGGTGCAAGAAACAAGTCTACAAAATTTCAACTTGATCCGAGATTTGGTGTGGGATAAATAACGTGGACACACATTTTTACCAGACAGACAGACAGACAGACGGATTGAGTTGTAAAAAATCTGACTCCAGGATGACATATCTAAACTTCATGGGACCACGAACACGGTGATACAAATTCCGACCTCTGGTGACATGACATCTGATATGACATTGACAGAGCAAAACCAAAAAAAAAATCATAAAGGGTTTAATTTTGAATCGGATCATGACAGAACTACGTGAAGCGTAGAAGTGTCTGGACACGCTTTCGTGGCTTTCATCTAATATTTAGCTTTTCAAATTTGTATCCTTCTAAGCTTCAGTGTCACGGAGAAAGCTATAAAAGGATTACAATACTTACTTCTGAAATTTTAGGAAAATAATAATGCCAACTTTATGGAAGGAATGGGAAATTTCTAGAGGACAAATTGTGTTGAAGCAATGAAGACTTATAATTTATAATATAGGGAGACAGCTTTTTGTAAACTTATATTAAGTCTCTACGACTGTCAGGTCAAAATCTTTTACATGTAATTTACCCCCGCTTTCTATTTACGGATCAAGTTGAAACTTGTACAATTATTCTCATTGTTGAAAGACAACACAGGAATCAATGGAAACCAGTTAGTTAATCAACTAGTCATAATGAATTAATTTTCTCCTAACTGGAAAATGATACAAATTGTCGATGGGTGACCTGTGACAATAATTGTAATAATGTAAAGAATAAGATTATTCGTTAAAATTTTTAATCTAGCAATAGGTAATAAACCCGTTTTTTTTTAATAAGTACTTGAATAGCTTAGCGGCAAAACAGGTAGGCCTTCCATTACTGAGGCTCGAGTTTGAATTTGCAAACGAGCAAATTTTTTTTTTAATAATCTCGCTTATATTATTATTATAGCTTTTATATAGCGCTATTTTCATGCTTATAGCATGCTCAGAGCGCTTTGGTCCAATCTCATTTGTGGACCAGTGGGGGGGGGATATCTAGGAGTTGGTTTTCCCTGCTGCCTTTGGGCGCTCAGTAAACACAACTCTGCCCGAGTCGGGTGTCGAACCTCGAGCCCCCCACTAGTTAGCCAAGCCAAGCCAAGCTCAAGCCGCACTTAGCCTCTCGACCACGCTTTGTGGAGAAAGGCGGCCAACAGATCTTGTGTGTGCCCCAACAGACTATGGGATAGGTGAAAGTGGTTAAGGTGCAGATGACGTCAAAGCGCGAATGGAATGCAAGATTAAAAATGCGTAAAAGTAGCAAAACTATGAGAGTAACTGACGCAATCGTTTACTGCATCAATAGGCCTCAATACGTTCCGTCCAAAATTATCTCCTCAAGGTGGGACATAGGGTACCGGCCAGCTTCCTTCAGGCCACCAACCAGCTTCTTTCAGGCCACCAACCAGCTTCCTTCAGGCCACCAACCAGCTTCTTTCAGGCCACCAACCAGCTTCCTTCAGGCCACCAACCAGCTTCCTTCAGGCCACCAACCAGCTTCCTTCAGGCCACCAACCAGCTTCTTTCTGGCCACCAACCAGCTTCCTTCAGGCCACCAACCAGCTTCTTCCAGGGGTCTTTGTTCAGGGCGAGTCTCTCTAATTGTCCCCATGTTTTGTCCCTCTGCTAGGCATCCTGCTTTAAAATTGCTGGGCCTTTCTCTCTATCTCTTTTCTTTGGGGTTTCAGGTAGGCTTATCCGTCTCTGAAGGATATTTACTTCAAAGGGCTGTTCCTTTTCTTTTTTACACAGTTCCTCATTCAAGATCTTGTCTGGCCAGCTGATCATAAGAATATTCCACAGGCAATTATTGATGAATACCTGGATTTTTTTCATGGTGGTGATGATGGTTTTCCAGGTCTCTGCTCCATAAAGTAGAATTGGCTTAACAATGGTGTTAAAGAGCCTGATCTTGGTGGTTGTGCTTACTTCCCTGGATCCCCAGGTGTTCTTCAGCTGATGGATGGCAAAATGGTTAAATTTCGAGTCATCAAAATTAAATACATGATAAGATGATAAGATTCCGAATCAGTTAAGCAATTTCGCTAAATATACGCGAGATGGTGGTTGTTGCTTTTAAGCATTTGGTATATATATATAACTTCATTTCTCTCTAATACATTGTTTCATAGATTTAGTTTTGATTTTGATACTTTTCAAATAAGCATCCTATTAAATACAACATGCAAAAGTGGCTTCAGAGTTTTTGTTAGTCTTTAGCCCATAAGGTCTCGCTGTAACGTGTGTCCTTGTAAAACTATCACACAAAACAAACACATAATTTACATAAAATGTAGTTAAAGACTTCACACCGCATAAACCTTATAAGAATACTTCAAATGTTAGCCTCTGACATCTCAAGGTAAGCAAGGGTTATAACCTAGTGTCAAGTACATAGCTTTCGTGTGATATGTAAACAACATCCTTACAGGTAATTCCTAAGTCCAGTTGTTTCCTGGTCTGCTAAAGCCTCAGTGCAGCTCTCTCTGTCCCTAATTTGTTACAAGATGTTACAAGCGCAACCCATTTTTTAAATGTAGCACAAAGTTTCCCTTTCAGAGCATAATATCTTTAGGACAAATGGTGTAAAGATTAAAGTCTCTTAACGAGGAAGCCGTGTGACCAGCACAATGATCAAACTCATTTAACTTTCCCTTAATACGGTAAAACACTTCTCAAGGTGGCAGAGTGGTAAAACACTCCACAAGGTGGCTGAGTGGTAAAACACTTCTCAAGGTGGCTGAGTGGTAAAACACTCCTCAAAGTGGCTGAGTGGTAAAACACTTCTCAAGGTGGCTGAGTGGTAAAACA
>JADKLZ010000687.1:3370933-3396803 GCA_021533235.1 Biomphalaria straminea
GTGGCTGAGTGGTAAAACATTCCTCAAGGTGGCTGAGTGGTAAAACACTCCTCAAGGTGGCTGAGTGGTAAAGCGCTTGGCTTCCGAACCTAGGGGTCCTGGGTTTGAATCCTTTTGATGACTGGGATTTTTGTTATTTCGGAATCTTTAGGGCACCTCTGAGTTCACCCTGCTCTATAGGGTATGTGACATTAGTTGGGGGAAAAGTAAAGGCAGTTGGTCGTTGTTCTGGCAACATTACACCCTCGTTAACCATGAGCCACAGAAACAGTTGATCTTTACATCAGCTGCCTTATAGATCGCAAGATCTGAAAATGGAACTTTACTTCTCAAAGCTTTGTTGACGGACAGAAATAATAAACCAATCCTTTTTTAAATCACTAAAATCTCATTGTTTAGTTTTTATTAAATACACGAAGATCTGCTGGAGAATACATTCATTTGTCAAGAAACTACTAGAGCCAGTCATTAACAGAAGTTTAGTATTGTCTTTGTGAATGAATATCAATCTTAAAGAATAATCCTAACATAAACATTCATATTTCAAACAATAGTTGCCTCTCCTCTAAAGACGATAAGGAAAACACTTTTCAATCGCGACAAAGTATTACATTCTATTGAAGTCTATTCTGAACTCCATTACAAGTATGTGATTCTATTAAATAAATATGGTTTAGCTTAGATCTACGTGAATAGTTTGACTCTTTTAACATTGTTTTTTTTTAGTATCATTTCCTGGATCAAGCCACTCCATTAGAAGAGTTACTAATAAAGCCAATATTAAATTCGCCCAGTCAAGACGGGCACATACGTCAAAGAAACTTATATAGTTTGCCATTATTCTATCCACACATTTCGCTTTTCTGACAGAAATGAATTATTTCTATCTAAATTTAATTACCCCCTCCGACCTGAAACCAATTATATTATTTACAAAATATAACTCCATTAAACAGCTCGTCGTGTTTATTCTTACATAGACAATACATAAATTGTACAGGCTACTGTGAATAAGTTCTCAGCATAGACATACAAAACTTTAGACTGGCCGATAAAAGAGTTTTATGAAATAGAAATTTGTGACTTGCAATTTTGTGTACTTTATTTATGTCTATGAGTTTTGTTTAATCTCTAAGACTGAAGATCATGCGATTTTTAAATGTTTCATAATTCGGAAATCCGAATTCGATAGATATACATGTTTTCAAGTTACATGAAGTTACTTCCATTTTCCAGTCTATATTTATTTATGTCTTTGGTTCTCACTGAAAATTTACATAAGGGCAATGAAGCGAAATATATGTGCATAAAAACATATGGGCAATGGACAAAGATGTTCTATAATGAATTGTGCAGTTCTTCAGCTCGTTAGTGTAAGAATGTCAATATTCACACAAATATGTTTTTTTTCTGGTATTGTTTTTTTTTTTTTTTAATATTGTAACAACTTCTTCTAAAAAGTGATCGGAATAAATTTTCGGTATAAACAGCTCATTTAGCGCTCTCTATAGTTCTTCAGAAAAATAAATAAGTGCATGCATTTTGTTTTCATATTTATGCACGTTTAGACAACCTGTTATGTAATGGGTATTGCACTATTCAAAATGGAAAAAAAAAATAACCTCTTTATTGAATAATCAAATGCAAGAAAACCTGATAGTTTATAAAAAAAAAGAGGCCATAGGCCCTATGATGACAAAGCTAAAATTGAATAGCGCAAGTACTGAGGTTTCCTTTAAAAAATACTTAAAATGACAAAATAAACTGGATATGAAAACCCTAAGACCTTCCCGTGATGACATTAACACGTGAGTGCAGTAAATCTACAAGCAAAAAGGTTTTTTTTTAAGTTGTTTTGTTAGTACGATGTAAGTATTTTATGGTGAGACAGGTGTCACAGGGGCAAAGAATGCTTAATGGTGTTTTACATTATTAAAAAAAAAGTATATGTAAAAATTACATTCACAGAAACTAAACTGCGACAAAAGAGTTTAAGGACATCCGTTCTCTGGACAATCCTTCACAGGGTGTGCCACTAATGTTGCTCTGTTATCCCTTGGGGCTTATATACATCAATATTTTTAAACAGGTTGTTCATGGTTCATAAATGAAACGTTAATGAAGTTTGAAGCTAATTAAATAAGAAACAGAAATGACACACACAAAAAAAACAACAATAGTGTACACTATATTTTACATCTATTGCTGCTATTCGAAGCGGGGTGGATGAGGGAATAATTATTTGACTCCCGAATTGAGGTGTTCCGGGTTCGAATCCCGGTGAAGAAAAGAGTCTTTTAATTTCGGTATGTTTAGGGCACCTTTGAGTCCACCCTGCTGTAATGGGTACCTGCCATTGATTGGGGAAAGGTAAAGGCGGTTAGTCGCTGCGCTGGTCACATGCCACCCTACTTACTATTGGGCCTTTACATCTTCTGCCCTATAGTTCGCAAGGTCTGCAAAAGGAACTTTCGAATTCTTTTTTACTGCTGGTATTTTATGTTGTGCTTCATGGTAATTTATCACATATTATGAACTAATCCATAAACGTATATTATAGAGTCCTATGTAAATAATATTCAATTCTCCTAAGAATCTCTAAATAAAAGCAACAATGATATAACTTTGTACAAAAGGATTTGAACATTGTTACTTGTAAAGACACAATAAGAAAATAGGTTCCGTTTGGAGACAATGTACTTCGTAGATATACCCCCTACATCTTGAGTTGTTTCAAAAATAGGTTCCGTTTGGAGACAATGTACTTCGTAGACATACCCCCTACATCTTGAGTTGTTTCAAAAATAGGTTCCGTTTGGAGACAATGTACTTCGTAGATATACCCCTTACATCTTGAGTTGTTTCAAAAATAGGTTCAGTTTGGAGACAATGTACTTCGTAGATATACCCCCTATATCTTGAGTTGTTTCAAAAATAGGTTCAGTTTGGAGACAATGTACTTCGTAGATATACCCCCTACATCTTGAGTTGTTTCCACAGCTAGCTCCATGTGTGTATAAACAAAATATTTTGTATACACCGCCAACAATTTATCCCACCATAAAAAAAATAAGGGGATGGTTAAAAAAAAGGTTCCCAAATGTTGTAAAGAAAAAAAAAAATTATTTCACAACGAAAGCTTCTTCATGTTTCGCAACTCAAAAATTGACACCGTTTCATTGCATCTACATTTTTGTCATTAAACCGAAAGGCGATTAGAGATACCTCCTAACTTGTTCCACCTTTTCATATTGCATCATCCTGACTTCAACTGAGACTAATCGTTATAACAGGCCTGACAGCAGATATATCACGTGACAGCGAGGTATTAGTCTTGACTGACCACTCGTTGCCATGGCACAGGTCTCTAGTATGGCAAATTATCACGATTCGTCTCGTTTGAACGGTCAAGCCCATAGCCGTACCTGTAATGCAATTGCCATTCGTTGCCTTAAATTACTTTGTAAAAATGTTTCGCAATACTTTAAAAAGACAATGTGGTTAGTGGTTAATCTCTTGGTTGCCGAAACTTGCGTCCTGGGTTCGAATCTCAGTGAAGACTGGGATTTTGGAATTTCGGGATTTTTACGGTGCCCCTGAGTCCACCCAACTATAATGGGTAGCTAACTTTAGTTGGGGAAACTAGATGCGGTTGATCGTTGTGCTGGCTACATGTCACCCTCGTTAACCGTTAACTTTACAATATGTGGAGAACCAGGGCAGATGACCATAACTGAGTCCCTTAACATAATCTGCCCCATTGATCGCTAGGTCTGAAAAGGGAACTTTACTTTAAAAAAACAATTAAGTTTCTAACATGTTAGTAATATTGTATAAGCTGGAGTGTGTTTCTGTGCGCGTTGAAATATGTGAGAAAAGTGGTTGTTCAAGACAAAATGTTCTGTGGAGCAGTAGCATTCATCTATCTGTTAAAAGTGGTAATCAGGGATCAACCACATTAAATAGATGTGGACACTTATCAACGACGCTAACCAAGTCTGGTCAATAATATGTGGTCAAAGGTCAATCATGTGTAGTTAAGATTGGATCATCTCCAACAAAGCTGGTCAAGCCATTCATTAATCCCTCTACAATATGTAGAGAACCAGGGCCGCCAACAGGTAATGTGAGGCCCTAGGCAAAGTGAATAGGGTGGCCACAAATAAGAAAAAAAAAAAGTAAGACCCCAAAATACGCAATGAATTAATAACCTTTATGTGGCTATATATAAATCAACAAACTAAATTCATATAGCGTCGATAGCATGAACGTACTGAATGGACAATTTATGATCACCAGACTAGAAACAATGTCTCGACATTTCATAAAAAAAGGAAGAAGCAATTGTCTTCGAACATATTTAGTCAAACAAGTAGATCTAAATATTTGTGAATAAACCTTGAATTACAGTAGAGAACTAGAGCTAGACTAGTACACACAGAGCCATAGAGTTCTGCTATGTTTGAGATTTTATTAAAGTTTCGCAATTTTGCTCTTTTTCTTTTCGCTTTGAGTCCCTGGCCTATAGGATGTCCTATGCCAAAGGCTAGACCCCGAACAACAAACAATCAACCTAAACAAGTCTTGGCAATTATGAATAGTCAGACCGGGTTTGCTGCCTGCATCATCGTGTCCCCCGGGTGGAAACGGTCGTTGGAACTTATGGAAGGGATGACTAGGTCAAATAGTCAGAAGAAAAAAACACTAATTAGATCTATTTAACATAAAAAAACTATGTTAAACAAATCTGTATCAAATAAATCTGGACAGTTTTACAAAAATTTATCGACTTTTATATGCATTTGATTAAAAAATGTACTTTAGATATAGATATAGGCTTCTATAAAAGAGATTTGTAATCAGCCGATAAATTTAGTGTACACAATGTGTCGCCACTGCACATCAGAACAGTACAGCCAACACACTCACACACGCACACAACATGACAAATAAAAACTCTGATTAATAAGCTAGAGTAAAGCATGCTTTTCCGAACTATAATAGGAGCCAGACATTCTGTTTTAATGGTCCTCAAAATGGGAAAATTTTGTTTGTTTAGTAAGTCTGCCAGTCAGTCTGTCAGTCACGTTTACATGTCAAAATATAAAAGCGCTATTAAAAATCCGATGACTCCATATTGAAGACTTTGGTTTTGTTTTTTAGTCCACCCATATGTAGCGGGTACCTGACCTTAGTTGGGGAAAAGTAGTAAAGGCAGTTGAAACAGATGACCTTTACATCATCTGCTCTATGGCTCGCAACGTCTGAAAGGGGAACTTTACTTTCACTTTAAAGGAACGCTAAATTCTTTAACTCTTTATCTCCGTAATTATTTATCACATTCCGGTGGAATCAACGTTGGTATCGTCAGTTAGGAGAAAAAGAGTTAAGTTGACATTTTCTGTTTGCCAGATTAGATCCCATGTGATACATTCACCCGTCAAAAAACGAAGATTACTTTTAAAATCTGATCTCGCTTTCTCGTTTGAATGTCACATAGTAGCAGAATAGGGACTGGACCGAGACAGAATTTAGTTTTCTGGATAACATATTTTTTCAATAATTAACTCTTTCTCTCCGTAATTATTTACCACATTCTGGTTAAATCAACGTTGGTATCGTCAGTTAGGAGAGAAAGAGTTAATTAATGGAAGGCCAGATAATTTCAAACTTTAGCCCCGAGAGAAGATGTGGCTACAAAAAGGAGGACGTGTCATTAATCGTATATATAGAACCACCACCTCAATAATCAAAGAATGCCAATGCGACATTTACATGCTTAAGTACATTGAACGAGCCTGTTCCAATTGACCATCCAAGCCAGATAATGGATGCATTGAAAATTGACATTGGCTGTCACCTCAGTGCATATGGGTGAAAATCAATACTAGTCCTCATTGATTTTTTAGAGGACACAAGACACATCATGCTGGGTGTACTAAGATGTTGTGTGGACAAGACAAAAACTGATTTAATATGTGACGACATATAACTGGGTGAACCCAGGACGACTTTAAAGTCGGAGTAGAATGTAAACGTTTACAGGGTTAGTGAAATTTCCTTTTTTTTTTTTATTTAAAGTTAAAAATATAAGCTTTATGCATGTCTTGATAGAGTATGCTTAGACATGAGTAACCATATACATTTTATGAATCTAGTCTTTCTGGTTGCTATGGAGATGGCGGCAATCTTGAAAATAAACAGTGTTTACAAAAATCTTAAAATATTTTAAAGTACTTAATTTTTTTTTTTTATTTCTTGATAGCATCTTATACATATTTCATTGCCATAGGTAACTGGCTGTTAGCTTGTGAAAATTTCTTATTGGTTTAAATTTTATGATTTTTTTTTTACCTATTTTTTTCCTTTCATTTTTTACCTGGGGTGACATGATTATTTATATAGCTACCTGATTTGGAAAACACTGCGCAATTCATCTCATGTATTGGTCTAGTCACTAGTCATCTGAACGCTCCCATATAAAAAATGAGAACAAAGGAGAAGAAGAAGGAGGAGGCACGGGTGGCTGAGTGATAAAGCGCTTGACTTCTAAACCGAGTGGTCCCCGATTCGAATCCTGGTGAGAACTGTAATTTTTAATTTTGGTATCTTTGGGCTGCAATGGGTACATGACATTAGTTAAGAAGTAACGTTGAAAGTTGCGTTGACCATACCCCCCCCCCTTGCTAACCGTGTCCAAAGAAACAGTTGACCTTCACATGATTTGCCCTCACTGGCGGATCCTGGGGGCGGTAGGGGCGATCGCCCCCCCCCCTCCAAAGTTCTGGATCCGCCACTGTTTGCCCTATACATCGCAAGTTCTCAAAGGGGAACTTATACTTTTATATACTTTTACTATTCACTCACACTTTCTTGATAGTTAAAGGTCTAAAGTCAAAGGTCTAAAGTCAAAGGTCTAAAGTCAAAGGGTAGGATGCACACATTGAAGCTGAAGTAAAATTGAAACATTTATTACAAGTCCATTTCGCATATGGCTTATTTTTATAACCCTTCACGCACTAAAACTTCATGCTGAGATTATTCTCTTGAAACACGGTCTAGGCATCTGGCAGTGATCTGAAGGGTTCGCCTGTCTCCTTACAGGAAAAGATGCCCGCATGTACCAGTTCTATCGTTTCTAAGACCAGTCGTACCTTCGTTTCTGGGCAACCGTGTGGATAGTCTAAGAGCTGAGCCGAACGCTCTTCGAGCTCTAAGTTTGAAAAAAAACCTGACTGAATCCGTCCGAGAACAAATATCAAACAGTTAAAAAAAACCTGCGGACCTCACAGGTCTGTCTGGAAGAGACCCAAGTCAATATCTATAGGGCATTGCTGTACTGTTTCCAATACCACTGAGTGGTACCGGGGGCCGCCACCATTTACCTTCATTATACCAAGCTAACTGTGCGGGATTCGCCATTAATGAGACGGTCCCTTGAGGAACAGCGCATGGATTCGTGACAGGGTTGTGGAAGCTTTCGTGCTACTCCTCGCCGTGCAAGAGGTGAACTCTCGTCCACCCGTGGGCACCCCCCAAGGGAGTCCTGTTTGTTACCATTTCGCCTAGCCACTTCCTCTGGTGAGCCGTTTATACGCAAGCGCCACGTTGAGGCAGGGTAACATGCTCGCGTTTCTGGTCAACCTGCACTTGTTGAACATGTGTTCTACACTTTCGTCTTTGCAGTAGCAGTGTTGACATTTGGGGTCGCGGTTCTCTCGGGTTTCACAATGGGACGCCATTGCCTTTTCCAGTGGGGCTGGCCACGTCGAGGGCTCGTATGGACGGCGAGGGCTTGTAGGCAGGAATGCAGGACAGTGAGTGTATAAAGAGGACAACATTGGCCGGTGTCGCTTTTCTTTCCTCGATTCTTTTCTCAATGTGTTCCAGCCATCTGTTTGTATAGAAAAATGTTGCTAGTGAGTCTTAGTGAATGATTGTTTCACTAACAGTCTCTGGAAACTTTTCACCTTCACCTATCTGTTAGTCTGTTGAACCGTTGGGGGCACCACCCGTGATAGCTCTTAGGTCTTTGTATTCTTTATAGCCCATAGAAGTTCTCAGACTCCTTAACTCTAAGTCTTTAGGCCTATTTTAACTTCCTCATTGTTGATTGTATATATTTTTTTAGATTTATAAAATACCTGCTCAAAGAAACCCCCTGGCTTTAGTTAGTCAATTACTTCCTCATTCCTGAGTTTATTTCTTCTTTTTTTTTTAAAATTACTTTATTAACGAGTTAAACGTAAATGGAAGCCTATATAACTATGTTAACTTCGCAATTCTGTTAAGCCAACAAAGCAACAACAAAACATTAACTTCGATGTGGTGTCAGGGGAAGGATTGTGAAACACTTTATTTGTGATGACACTAGAAGCGTGAGATGGCTAGGGTCACAAGGCCTCTCTTCCAAAAAAAAAGTGTATTGTTTAGATTCGTGGATTTGCTAATAACAATTTTTACAACTATAAAAGAATATTTGGACGCAGAATCGACAATATCTTGTAGATCAATGGAAAGTGTAAAGGTGTCAGATTATGGAAATAGACAATAGATTTTTCTGCTTTCCTAAACATATAACTGTATAAATTAGGACGTAATTATCTTCTCTTTTGATGAAACGTCTGTAATTTATAAGATAAGATAGACAAATTCGTAAATAATATAAAAAAAAATACTTTGATACTTTGTGCTATAAGCGAAAATATGTTAGAACTTGTATTTTACAGTGCTCAAAGTGGACAAACAAAAATATCCTAAACCATTTTAAATACATAGGAGGCGCGGTGGCTGAGCGATAAAGCGCTTTGCTTTCGAACCGGGGTCCGGGGCTCGAATCCTAGCGAAGACTAGAATTTTTCATTTCGAGATCATTGGGCGCCTCTGAGTCCAACCAGCTCTAATTGGTACCTCACATTAGTTGGAGAAATGTAAAGGCGGTTGGTCGTTGTGCTGCCCACATGAAACCCTGGTTAATCGTAAGCCACTAAAACAAATGACCCGTACATCATCTGCCCTATTGATCAGAAGGTCTGAAAGCGGAACTTTACTTATTAATTATTATTATAACTTTTATATAGCGCTACCTTCATGCTTATAGCATGCTCAGAGCGCTTTGGTCCAATCTCATTTGTGGACCAGTGGGGGGGAGGGGGTATCTAGGAGTTGGTTTCCCGTGCTGCCTTTGGGCGCTCAGTAGACACAACTCTGCCCGAGTCGGGTGTCGAACCTCGAGCCCCCTTCTAGGTAGCCAAGCCAAGCTCAAGCCGCACTTAGCCTCTCGACCACGCTTCCCACTATTACTTTGAAACTCATAGCTTATCAACGTTTATCAACATTTTCTATATTCTGTACAGCATAAATACCAAATAGCTAGATAATTAAGTTATCCGTTATAAAATCGAATCTCCAATGCTTTATTTCCATTTAAGTATATTTCATGCTTTACAATGATCTATGGCTCCTTTTGTCTCGAAAGGCAATGGATGCGCCCAGATGAGTCACTGGTCTTTGGTTTGGTTTACAGTGATATTAAGGAATGAAACTATTTATTCCGTGAAAACACAAAGTACAGATAAGAAAAAAACACATCGGTTTATTATTACCTATCAGAAGTACATACATGTGCAGATCGATATTTGGGTCATAACCATAGACATTAATAAATATAGACTGGAAAAAGGAAGTAACTTCATGTAACTTGAGAACATGTATATCTATTGTATTCGGATTTCCGAATTATGGAAAATTAAAAAATTGCATGATCTTCAGTCTTAAAGATTAAACAAAATTTATAGACTTAAAATAAGGTACACAGAATTGCAATTCACAAATTCCTGTTTCATAAATCTCTCTTATTGTCCAGTCTATATTTATTTGTCTATGGCCATAACACAGCAACGGACATGGAGTAAACACATGGCAACTGTGTCACATGCTCAGAATCAATAACAACCACATGACAACCATACGACAACCACATTTCACGTATACATATAGGGAAGACTTTTTATCCTCTTTATTCTACCAGTCATTCAAAAGATGTGAGACCACAAATAGGTTTAAGGCCCACTGTCATCAAGCATTTATACAAGATTAACACGCCAAAGATCTATAAGCTTGATTTTATGGTATAAAAAAAAATGTACAAAAAATCCCAGCCAACTCGAGAACTAGCTAGAAAGTCCCATGTGTTGAATTAATGGTGACAAGTTTCCCAGCAAATGTTACACTCACACTTACACCATATGGTTGTTGAGAGTCAGGGTCAAGGGTTCTCACGTTGATAATTGGTAACAAACAATTTGTAATCGAACAGAATATTTACTGAAGGGAATTCAGTCTAGTTGCTGCTACACATGGACATGTTGAAGTTAACGTGGGTAAACAAACATTAAATCTTCATTTAGCCAAGTACAGAAAACATTTGTCTGTTTTCAGCGTATATAAATGAACGTGAGGTTATTATAGACCAAATCACCACAAAGATAGTTCTCTTCTTCGCTTGTTTCATAACTTTAAAAAAATATATAATAAAGAGATTGTAATCGTATTACAGAACATTGTATCTTTAGGCCAGTTTATTACAGAAAAAAAAATACATACTATATCAATACGGTTGGACAGTACAAATATTAAACATGCAATAGCAACAAGATGAATTTAAAACAATGCTTATCTAAGGTGAAGACCCGCTAATTACTACCATTTTTTTTCTGAAAATAGCCGGGGTACCTCCTTCTCTGTTATAGGCCTACAATATTAAATTACTTAAATAGTACTAATGGATTAACTATTTAGTTTGTTTTTTTTTTTTTGGATTGATATGAGAATTTTCATCGATTATAAATAATTATGTGAAATTTCAACTTGATCCAAAAATGGGAAGTGGGAGGGAAAAAAAAAGATAACTCGTAATAAGGGGATTATATCCATATATACATCCACATTTGTCATTACATAGCGTTTATTCCCCTTATTTTAATATCAAACAAAATAATTATAAAAATTGTTACTTACTTAGACTTAGGTCCTCCCGCGCCGTTCGGCGCATTGGGCGGCAAGTTGTCTCCATAATGATCTGTCACTGGCAATGTCTGAAGCCTCCTCCCATCTGGTGTCCACTGTTTTGAGGTCCTCCATGAAGGTATGACGCCAAGTTATACGAGGCCGTCCCTGTTTGCGTTTTCCTCGTATTGGCCTCCATGTCATCGCAATTCTTGGTATGCGTAGTTCATTTTGTCGTAGAACATGTCCCGCAAACCTCATGCGACGTTCTGTCACAACCTCACTGAGTGTTCGACTCCCAGTTCGGCATAGGATTTCCTTGTTTGAGACCTGATCTGTGTAACTGACTCTCAGAATCCGTCTCAGCCATTTTTGTTGAGCCACATTTAGTCTCTTCTCAATTTTGACAGATGACTTCCATGTCTCACATGCATATGTTGCAGTTGGAATGACAATTGTGTTGAGAAGGTGTATTTTTGTCTCGAGTCCAATGGCTTGGCTTGTCCAAATAGGCTGCAGCCTTTGGAAAATGCTCCCTGCCTTTCCTATTCGGCACACTACATCATGGTATGCATCCCCATCATTTGTTATGATGCTGCCAAGGTAAGTGAACTTGTCCAACTCTTCAAGCGTTGACTCGCCAAGTCTGACAGGGGCACCCTTTGCCTTATATCCCACTCGCAAAATTTTTGTCTTATCCAAGTTTATGCGGAGGCCAATTTTGGGTGCCTCTCTATCTAGGCTCTCCGTCATTTCTTGTATACTTTTATTTGTCGCCCCGAGTAGTGCAACGTCATCGGCGAAGTCCAAGTCCGTCATTCGGTTTTGTTCACACCATGGAATACCAAAGGCAGTCTGGTTCATTGCTTTCCTCATTATGTAGTCGATGGCTAGGAGGAAAAGGAAGGGAGATAAGATGCACCCCTGTCTCACACCTGTCTCGATGCTAAAAAACTCTGTGGTTCCTCCTTCTGTTTTAATGCAGCAACTAGACTGACTGTATAGGTGTCGTAGGATCTGGACAAATTTTTCTGGGATGCCGTATTCTCTAGCTATTTTCCATAGTGATTCTCGGTGGACACTATCAAATGCTTTCTTAAAGTCTACGAAACTGATCACTAGCCGTTGTTGGTATTCAAGACTTTGTTCTATGATATTTCGTAGAACGAAGATCTGCTCTGCACAAGATCTGCCTCTTCGAAATCCTGCTTGTTCTTCTCTGAGCCTCTCATCTACAGACTGTTGAAGCCGTCTTAACAAAACAGTGCTGAAAACTTTGCCCGGGACAGAGAGGAGAGTAATTCCCCTCCAGTTGTTGCAATCTGCCAGGTTGCCCTTTTTTGGAAGCCTTACAATGACTCCTTTTTGCCAGTCCTCAGGGACTTTTGAAGTTCGCCAGCAGAGATTTAAGAGATCAGTCATTCTGTTAACAATGCACTGACCTCCATGTTTTAGCATTTCTGCTGACACCATGTCTAGCCCTGGTGCTTTGTTGTTCTTTAACACTGCAATGGCCATGGTAACTTCCTCTGCAGTTATTGGGTCTGTCTTGACCTTGAGATCATTGTCCGGAGAGGGGTCCCTGAATGTGTAAGTCAGGTCTGGCGAAGGTTGGTTAAGGGTCTCTTTAAAGTGTTCGATCCATCTTGCATCCTGCTCTTCTTTCGTTAGCAAAGTTTTGCCTTGCTTGTCTTTTATCGGTGCTCCGTGTCCACTCTTTGCTCCAGTGAGATCTCGGACAATACGATGGAGCGTTTTTGTGTCGTTTCTGCTTGCGGCTGCTTGCGCCTCTTGACCCTTCTGTTCAATCCAGTCACGTTTATCTCGCCGACAGCTTCTCTTTACTTTCAGGTCTGCTTCCCTATAAGCTTCTTCCGCTAGGCTGCGATCCTGTGTTTCATTTTTCTGATCTCGTCTAAGTTTGGCCTCTTTCCTCTCATCGATCAATTTCCATGTTCTGTCTTGTATCCACCGTTCCTTGTATGAACCTCGCCTCCTTCCAATAATTTCTTCAGCGCACTCAATAGTGGTATCTCTAAAGTTGGCCCACTCTTCTTCAAGGGTCAGTATATCTGCAAGAGCCTCGAAGCGGTTCTGTAGTTTCAGTTGGAACTGTGCTGCAGTATTGCAGTCTTTAAGCTTGTCTACATTAAATGGGCGGGGTCGTGTGGCTCGTTTTGGTTGGCGTTTCAGTCGGAGCTTACATTTTCCACTGACAAGGTAGTGGTCTGAGCTAATATCCGCTCCTCTGCGGGTCCGCACGTCTAATAGAGATGACCTCCATCGTTTGGAGATGCAAATGTAATCTATCTCGTTGAAGGTCTCTCCATTTGGTGACCGCCATGTTTTTTTTGTGAATTTGTTAACCACCAATAATTATATAATTTTATATTTCATATGGGGCCACCAAAACAATGACTTAGCAATGTGTAAGTCTTTATTTAAAATGCATGGCTAGATAAACGCACGAATACGTTTTGGGCGTAATTGTCTTCTTTAGAAGGAGCATATGTAATTTATAAGATAAGACGTTGAACACTATTTGTTGATGGACACACGATAAAACAACAAGAAATAAAAAGGTGTTTGCTATGTGAGTCAGAAGCAAAAGGTTAAACAGACAAAGGTTGATTTATTAAATCACTTACCATCAAATTCTGCACTCCAAGAGATATAAATCCACAAGGCAATAATTTTCAATCTTTGAAGAATATAATTGCTTCTCCATGCTCCAAACTCCATATGTTTATTTTTAAACAGTTCACAGTTTGAACGAGGGGTACAAAGTAATCCTTAATGCAGCGTACAGATTTTGATGAATCACGTAGTCTGTAACATCCTACAAAAATATTAAGGCCGAAAAACTTAGCACTTCAAAGCTAGTCTATGTAACTACTTTTATTTTGAATGGAATATTGTTTTGTAGCAGTCTCATTTTAAACTCTACATAAAACACAAGGTATCCTAAATAGATCGAGAATTTAGCTGTTTACTCATTAGGCCCTTTAGTCGATAATGTCAATATCACGTGAATATCTTTTGCTTACTGTATGACAGGTAAATACATACATATAGATCTAGACTAGTGTTGAGGTACTAAGCAAGCATGAAGTTTTCCTGAATGACAAGTGTTATCCAATGTAGAGCCTTTAAACATTCGCTAATTGAAAGAAATAGAGTGTATCCACAAAGTTTAAACTTAATTGAGTCGCAGAGCACACATCCTACGTCACAGGCGTGTTATCTGTATCACACACACACGCGCACACTAATTAGATTTATCGATTGTTATTGATCCAAGGTAGCTGAAGTAGATTGTATTTGGGCAATTCGACTGCTAAGAACTGATAGTCACGATTCAGTTTCCCTAAAATAAAAACCGATCCTGTTGGACGATTTATCGTCTGTACTTGACCGAGACTTGACGTGTGGATTGCAGGAGTTTGTTTGAATTGTGTAGTCAGTTGTACACACCTGCTGCACGCCGTGTCAAGATAGCAACAGTATAAAGGCGATATTTTAAACTGCTGGCGACTGTCACCCAAGCACACCAGGACATTTGTTTACCTTTCTTATTAAGCACGACTCTCTCTCTCTCTCTCTCTCTCTCTCTCTCTCTCTCTCTCTCTCTCTTTCTCTCTCTCTGATTTCTAATTAATTGTGCCTCAAAAAAAAAAAAGATTATGTTATAAGTATGTCCTTGTATAATTGTAAAAGTTCATGGTCATTAAGTCACTGTTCATTAAGGATACCACAGTTCATTTCCACAGGTAATGGCACAAGACATTGCATGCATGGCACGTGGAGAGATAAACAAATGTATGAATGCTTAATTGAATGTATAAAAACTAAACAAGAGGAACCATTGCTATTGACTAGGTATGCTCTAGAGTCTAGACTTCAGAAGGATACTAGGTATCAACTAAAAAGACCGCATCACAAATGAAGAAATTCGAAAAGGATCATAATTGGGCCCTACGATGACCAATTGACCAAAGCCACTTAAACTGAATGGGGTCCATTCACCAAATGTAAATAAACAAATTTAGCCATGTCATAATATTGATAAAATAGTGAAAAATACGGATCACGTGACACACATACGGATGGCGTAATTTGTATAGAACATATAGAGAAAATGTTTGTTTACGTTTGGTGAATGGACCCCATTGCCATATGAGGTCCTTAGGGCTAGCAAAAACCTTCGTTGCTGGAAATAGCACCAGGGAAAATAAGAGGCAGTTACGTAAGGGCTGGTAAAACAATATCAAAGGATGGACGGGCCTATCATTGAAGAGGACTCCATTCAAGAAAAAAAACAACACAAAAAAAAACACACACACAAAAACAAGCAAACTATAAAAAATATATGGTTGAAAAAAACTAAACTTATGGAAGGAGTGAACTCCGCTCATACAGTTATATCTCTCAATAATGTAGAATGTATCTCCATTATTCAATACCAAACAATTTGAAACAAAATAATTTTGGGAAGATTTTCACTCTGCTTTTTGGTGCACTAGAGACGACTAGAGTCAGCTTGAGACAAAATCTCAATTTTATTTTCCTTAGCGATTTGATTCTCAAGTCTACCTCAGTTTGGTTGTCAAGTGGTCAATACATCTTAATCACCCTCCCTTTCAATAAATCTTTTTTATCTCTAATTCTGTTTCTATTTATATTTTTTAAATAAAGCTTATATCAACTCACTCGGTCTATCTGTCTGTCTCTCTGGTACACAGGGGCGTGGCTAGAAATTTTCCATCGTTTGGTGGCCCGGGAAGGCTTGACCTCTTTGGGGCTCTGTATTATGCGTAATAGATAAATTTTAATGTTAAAAAAACACTCATTTTTGGGCCCACATCAAGTGGAAGCCCAGGGTGATTTTCAAATTCTCCCCCCTCCCCCCCCCCACCCTAGCTTCGCCACTGCTGCTACAATTTCTTTTACACGTTCTCTCTCCAACTTCCCTTTTTTTTTTGGAACAGGTTTAAACTTTATATGGCTGCCTGGTCATGAGGTTGGCGCGCTGGGCTGTGGTTTGGACTTATTGATGGTCCCGGGTTCTAACCCTGCCCGCTCTAATCCCCCGTCCTCCTGCTGGAGGTTTGGACTAAGAAAGTAAATCATCTTTAACTCTGAAAGAATATCCGAGACACGTAAAAACGAATGACATGGAGTAGATACCTTTATTCTTATGTCTCTAACAAAACATAAATCAATTTTAAAAAATTAATTAAATGTGGTAATTAATTTAGTTTGATATATAAAAGGGAAATAAATGTGACATAATTGATAGAAATAGCTATAAATGTGAAGTTATTCCTTTGTTAACGCTTCTTTTGAAAAAAAAATATTTTTAAGTTTCGCGTGTTATTTCAGATAGTAGATCAGGTTGTCGAGACATTAAAAAGTAGACTGAAGTGTCTCGTCTCGCTGACTTCCCTTTAAAAAGAAGTCTGTATGTGTATATGTTTAATAAGTAGCGTGTATGTGTGTATGCTGTTGCACGGGTCACTGATTAACGTGACTCGTGATCTCTATTTTGAGACACCAGTCACGACTAAAGGCTTCCTAGTTCATATGCTTGGGTTGCTTATAATCAACTCATTCCGTCTGTCTGTCTGTCTGTCTGTCTGTCCGTCTGTCTGTCTGTCTGTCTGTCCGTCTGTCTTTCTGTCCGTCCGTCCGTCTGTTTGTCTGTCTGTCTGTCTGTCTGTCCGTCCGTCTGTCTGTCCGTCTGTCTGTCTGTCTGTCCGTCCGTCCGTCTGTCTGTCTGTCTGTCCGTCCGTCTGTCTGTCTGTCTGTCTGTCTGTCTGTCTGTCTGTCCGTCTGTCTGTCTGTCTGTCCGTCTGTCTGTCTGTCTGTCTGTCTGTTCGTCTGTCTGTCTGTCTGTCGGTCTGTCTGGTTCAAATTATGAGCACGTTATTTCTCCCACTCCCCATTCTCGGATCAAGTTAAAACTTTGCCACAATCATACACTGTCCCTCACATAACATGAATCGATTAAAAAATTAATTAGTGGTAATTAATTAATTAATTTCTTAGATATCCAAATATGGAAATAACTTTTAAATTATTCAGATAGTTGTCCTATAAATGTACAGTTCATTCCCCTATATAAAAGCTTTTTTTTTAAAAGTATTTTGTTTTATATTCACTTAAGCCAGAGAGAGGCAGATAAAATTAACGCACAGTGGCGTAGCATCCCTGACTCTATGCGGTTAAGTAAACCCGGCCCACAACCATTAGGTGCCCACAAAATGTGGCGTGGCAACCAAAGAGCGTACAGATTTCATTAAATTCAGCAGTTCTAAAAATAACACAACAATTATTTTATGCCCATGCCCATCCTCTGTTTGGGACCCCTCAACTCAAGAAAACGTTAAGAAATTGGAGCAGACACAAAATAGAGCAGTGAGATCCATAACAAATGAATTTATCTAGAGTAACACCTTTAGTAAAATCACTAAATTTAGAAAGCCTTCAGGATAGAAGACTCAAAAGTAAAGTAGCAATTATACATAAAACACTGAACCATAATCTTCAAATTCAAAAACAAAATTTAATAAAATACTCAGAAACACACAAAGGAAAAGGCACATTCCTCGTACCATATGCTAGGACAAATTTGTACAAAAGCTCCTTCTTCCCTAGCGCTATTAGAGCATGGAATGGATTCCCTGAGCTATCATGGAGAACCAGTGACTTGGCAGAGTTTTGGTCATCGGTTAATATGCATGACTGAATGCATGACGCGTATGACGTAAGCGTCTCCTTTTTTTTTTCAAGTAACGTCTGTAACATATAAGATAAGAAGATACAAATATAGCTTATTAATAATTCCTTTAGAATGAATTAAAATATTCTATTTATAACTTGTCCACTCTGTATGAAATCCTTCCATTGGGCCCAACATGAACCTATAGTTGTTTAAAGTTGGAAAAAATACAGTTTTCTAAAAAACCAATAAAGGTAAAAATGTCCTCAAAATCTCATAAACTCTACACGAAACTGTATATAAAGTTCAAAAGTTAACCCGTGTCTTGAATACATAAGCATTCATATATTTATCTTTTACCTTTACCTATCCCTTAGTCTGTTGGACCTTTGGGGCACCAAGCAAGACTTGTCGACCGTCTTTTTCCATTCCTCTCTATGACTCTATCCTTTGCCCTGTTTAGAACCTCCTTCAATGGCAGGCCCGTCCATTCTTTTATAATGTCCTCCCAACGCTTTCGTTATGTGTCTCTTCTTCTTTTCCTGGTACTGTTCCCCGAAGAAAGGTCTTTTCGAGCCCCGAAGATCTTGTAATATGACCATAGATTTTAAGCTCGCGTTTTTTTTCACAGTAGTTAGCAGGTCATCATGGGGTCCGATCGCTGCAGTAACCCTGTCTCTAATCTATTGGGTTGCTTTAATGTAAGGAACAGCTTATACTAGGTTTATTGTAATGGTGACTAGCCCTAATCATACTGATTCGTTGGTGAGGACTTTTTGGTGCCAGGGATATCTTGGTGAATTTTACTGTAACTGGTTTTTAAAATCATTTTTTTCAAAATGGGGGGGGCGGGCGCGAAGAAACCCTAGATTCAAACTCATCTCTCACGATTCTTCGGGCAGACGTGCTAACCAGCCTGCTAGTGAGGTACATCTGACATGAGAAGATTGCATGGTTATAGATTGTTTGCTTCACTTAATAAGAGCAATAAAGGGGACTAATTCAGCTTATACCACAATTTCAATCCCGTAAAATTTCTTTCCCTTGTTCTAAATACAAAATAATAATAATAATAATAATAATACTTACAAATAGTTAAATAACTTTATTGGAGTGGGTTTTTTTTAGCGGCCCCGAAAGGGAAAAAGACGCTATTAGGTTTGTGTGGAATGTCTGTCCGTCCGTCCGTCCGTACTAAAGTAACAGAATTTTTATTTTTACAAAATGTTTTTTTTAGAAATAAGAAACCTTTCACCTTTTACAAAACAATTAGATTAATTAGATATTCATTATAAGACACACATTAGATAATGCAGAAAAGAGATGTCCCATTCACTTTCAACTATCCTTTGGTCTGCTGAACCGCTGGGGCACAACACAAGATCCTTCAACCTTCTTGTTCCATTCTCCTCTGTTATTTGTCTTTGATAGAATTTAATAAGATAGCATTTCATTCTTATGTTCTTTCTGAAAATATTGAAACCTGCCTTTTTATGTGCCTGGATGGATCACTTTGGGGGCCGATATTGAGTTTGTGTTTCCATTCAAACTGTCTTTGTAACTGTCACCACCTTGTATGTGTGGGTTCATATCCCACTTCTGACAATTTTTTTTTTCAAAATGGGGGTGATAGGTAATGTTACTACCTCAGAGTTGGTGCCATAGTATAGAAACCCCAATTTAATGTTGTGAGAGTCACTCACAACATTAATATGGGGTTTCTATACTATGTTACAAACTTTGAGGTGGTGACAGTCAGGGCCGGTCCTAGCGCTTGCGGGGCCCTATGCGAAACTGATTGCGCGGGGCCTATAGTCTGGGTGGGAATAAGGATAATAAGTGAAAATTAAAAAAAATTAAAAAATAAATTCGGCTTTCCTTTTTTTTTTCATTCTTTTCTAAGCGCGAAATTGCGATCAAGTTAGCTTTACTGTACGAATCTTGTAACCTATGGAATATTTATATGCTAGTGACTATAAAAGAAAATAAGGTGTGGGAACGTCCTGTTAAGGTAAAAAGTTGCCCGATTATGTCTATTACATTTTAACATGAAAGCTGAGAATGTCTTTTTTCTTTTATCGCGCTTAGGATTGATGTTTTCCGCAATGAAAGACACCCACAAATGACAATTCTGTCTATTTTTCATGAGATTTTTATGAGTTTTCAGATTTTAATAAGTGCAAAACATTTCCAGGAATTTTTCGTATATATTTTGCAATTAATAATTCCACATAGAATTAGCGCGGGGCCTATGAAAGCGCGGGGCCCACTGCGACCGCATAGGTTGCAGTGGCCTAAGACCGGCCCTGGTGACAGGGTGAAATTTCAGCTTGATTAGAGATTTAGCGTCGGTGATGTAACGTGAGTTGATATAATCTTTGTGAAAAACAAATCCTAATAACACGACAGAAATGAAGAAATAACAAATTAGTTATTTATATTAAAAAAAAATAATTAAAAAAAAAACAGCGAAAACAGTTTATAGCAGTGATGCCCAACCTAACTCAATCTGCGGGCCATTTTCATTTCCAACACTTTGATGGCGGGCCGCATGATCGAAAAAATACAAAAAACTTGAGGATCTAGTACTTACATTGAAGTATTGGGATATTCGAATTTTCTCTTTACACTTCATAAAAAAAATGGCGTAAGTTCGGTTTATATTTTATTGTTTTTGTTTTTGTTTTTGTTTTTTTAAACTACTGCACTTTCTTTATAAAAACAAAAATGTCGGCTAGCAATGGTATCATGTTCCACAAAAAAAAGGAAAAATCCAATCACTTTTATTAGTAGATTCTATAGCCCTTTTACATAAATGTACAATAGTTAAACGCCTTGGCCAGGCGTTGTAGAAGGACCCATAACACTGACCTGCAACGTCACAACCTATGTACAGTTTAGACCAGTGATGCCCAACCTAACTCAATCTGCGGGCCATTTTAATTTCCAACACTTTGGTCGCGGGCCGCATGATCGAAAAGATACAAAAAACTTGAGGATCTAGTACTTACATTGAAGTATTGGGATATTCGAATTTTCTCTTTAAAATTCATACAAAAAAATGGCGTAAGTTCGGTTTATATTTTGTTGTTTTTGTTTGTTGTTTTTTTAAACTGTTGCAAAAATGTCGGCTAGCAATGGTATCATGTTCCACAAAAAAAAAGGGAAAATCCGTTGACTTTTCCTAGTAGATTATATAGCCCTTTTACATAAATGTACAATAGTTAAACGCCTTGGTAGTAGTTTATTAGAGACAATAGACCAATCCAACGTAGGTAAAGATACATTTTCAATAATTTTTTTGGGGCGGGGAGGGGGTTTTCTATATTGTATGCCGACGTTGCGGCGGGCCGGATGGAACCGCGTCACGAGCCGGATATGGCCCGCGGGCCGTATATTGCGCACCACTGGTTTAGACCAATAACTCGTTGCCACGTCTTTACGACAATGGTTTGACCCGCTTGAGGAGGGCCCCCAAATGAGTGTTTTTTACATTAAAAACTAATTATTTAGCAAAATGTAGGGGCCCCAAAAGAGGTCAGTCCCCCCGGGCCCCCAAACGATGGAAAATTTTTAGCTACGCCCCTAAGTGTTAGCATCATTCTGTGAATCTTCAAGAAGTAGTTGTCCTAAATAGATTATATTCTTTAATTTTATTTAAATCTACTAAGGTTGGTTACAATATCACTTCTTAATCTAGCTGGCAACATATTCAGTAAGTTATATGAACATAATCTTTAAGGACCTCTGTAACCTGGTAAGCAATAAAGAAAGTTTTAAATGTACGCAATTAATATTGTGACAAGCTAAATAAAAACAGGTTACACTTAATCTGAATATATTTCAAGGCAAATCGTATATCATTTCTTTGATGTATGCCAGTGATGCCCAAAATACGGCCCGCGGGCCAGATCCGGCCGCGACGTGGTTCCATCCAGCCCGCTGAAATGTCGGCACAAAGTGTAGATACCCCCCCTCCAAAAGAAAAGGTTGACTTATCTATCTTTACCTACGTTCTTTCATTGATTGGTACCATGACTTTTAACATTAGGGTGTTTATGAAATGAGGATCTACCAGAAAAAAAAAGAATGGATCTTAACTTTTTTGTGTGGAGCATAATAATAAGCCAATATATTTTATTTATCAAGAAAGTGTAGCTGTTTCAAAAAAAAAAAAAAGGACCAACATATAAACGTCATTATCAAATAAATATGACGGCATTCTTGGTTTGAGCCGCGTATAAAATTGTTAAACTACGCCTAGAGATTGGAGGATCGATTTAAATATTTAGCAAAAAGTGTCAAGAAAATGAGTCGGTGGTAAAGCTAGCTGAAATGTTGCTCATATTTCAAGTACAGAAATAAAGCCATTTTATGACGCCTGAAAAAAAATCACTTCAGATATCAATTCCCTTAATGTAAGTATTAGATCCACGAGCTTCTACTCTAAGAGTTTCAAATTAAGTTTCATTTCATTGTTGTTGTTGTTGTTGTAATGTTTGTTTATGTGGCCCGCGACACGGGTGTCAGAAATTAAAATGGCCCTCAGGTCGAATTAGGTTGGGCATCTTTGTTCTATACAGATAATGTCCTCTTTCGTTCTCTTCAAGTACACTGTCGTGAAGGTATTACTTCCCCTTGGTTATCCCAAATGCACCTTAGTCTCGAATGACAGCTTATTTTAACCTCTGACATGGGTCACGTGACAGACATCTTGGAGAGATAGTTCAAGGCCAACTTCAAGGTGGAAAAAAAACAAAAAAACAAATGACGCAACAACTGAAGATAGCTTGACCAGACGAGGCGTTGTAGAAGGACTCTGAACACTGACCTGTAACGTCATAACCTATGTACAGTTTAGAGTTTATAGTATTTAGTAAGAAAACTTTGGAAAGAGAGAATTGAGAGCGAGTGTAAAGTGATACTTAATTAAATGTCAATAAATCAATTATATTGAAGAATTGAATTTCAGTAAAGTATGATTTCTGTACCCCCCCAAAAAAAATCGTCGCTCTTTATTCGGGAAGGGGCAGTGCTGCTGGACTTACCAATAAGCAATATAGGCTACAGCTTAGTGCTTAGGGATATTGTCTATAATGTTTAAGTGTGGGTGTTGGATTTAGTAGGGGCCCCATATCTTAAATAGCTTAGGACCTTACTATGTCTAAATCTGATTATGGGGAGAGTGGTGATCGAGTAAGCCGGTGTGGGGGGGGGGGGAGTCCTTCTATGATTCAATCATTCAAAGTAGAACAAACAGCAATAATACATTGAAAAGATTCTGGCTAGATTGACGCAGTTATCGTGTGAATACAGCTATGACGTCTTGGAGGTGAAATTATTTATTGAACTCACCTAACATTTAAAGCTTTTAGAAAAATGAATAAATATTATTTTGAACGAAAGTCAAAGACGTTAACTTTCAAGTCCTCGAACCAGGTCAATACCCCCCCCCCAGGGGTTGTGTATTGAATAACTCTTGATAACGAAATCACGCGGATCTACAGACAATAGATCTCTTTGATCTGCTGCACATTTGATTGACAGACGTAGATCATAGACTCGAGAGGTCAACAATTTCCCGTCATGCCAAGTGCAGAAGTGCAGAGAGTGACAGTCATTTAACAGTTCATTAGAAAGAAACGTTAAATACTTAGATCACGTGATCTGTTTAAGACTTCTTTTCTCCAGCGTTCCCCCTCCCCTATGATTTTCCTTTTTGTTGGAACCTCCTACACTGGCCGACAATGTTCGATCTCTTTTAATCTCACTCATTCCCATACGCAGACACACAGTTCAATTTTGACTAAGATCGATCCGAGATTTTAGCGAAAGGGGGAAAGGGGGGGGATAATAATAAACAAGTTTTGAAACCTTAACGACGGCGTCTATAAAATCAATACACAATCAGGGTGATAGGGGAGGTAAGAGTGTAAAGGAGAAAGAGTTATGGTTCGTACTTTAAGATTACAAGTACAGGTGTGGCCGTTTTCTCCTTCTACAGAAACATTCCGAACGAGAGAAAATTTTAGTTCGTTTTTTGTGTTGGCACTATGTTAGGATAGAATCAGAGCTCCAAACACCTAGCCAATAGTTCACAAGACTATGCTTATACAATACAGACCTATTCAAGCGCTATTAAAATACTGTTTGATGGACTGTTCTAGTACTGTTTAAGAAGGGATGTAAAGATATAGCATCATTTTCTAATCGTATCTATTGTGTTTATTATAAATGCAGATAAAATTATAATTGTTCATAGTTACATATAAGAGATATTATGGCCTCATGGATTCACTGGATGTTGTTTATACTTGCTCTGGCATTCACAGGTATTTTTCAAATGTTTAATTAGTTTTTTTTTTTTTTATACTATCAATTCTATTGAAATTTAATCTCTCTTAAGATAATTCTTATCATATCTTTCCTATAATTTTCTACACTCGGATAAACACGTTCAAATTTCTTACGACATACCAGAAAAATGATGACTTATATTTCGGAATATTTTTGTTTATTTTTTATTTTCATTCAAGCTTTCATTTCGCCTTCAACGCATGTCTTCGACAAGGGTTTTTCTTTGGCGGACTAAATCTTTGTCTACATCAAATGTGGCATAGCATGCAGGTCGCAGAAGGTTTAGCTTGTCCACTTACTTGTAAAATACTGTAATCGTTGTAAATGTTCGTAACTGGAGATGATACCTTATTGATAAAAAAAAAATATATTTAAAACAAAAATTGACATTAAATATTTACAAAAAAAAAAAAAAAAGCCAAAAAAAAAAAAAAAAAAAAAATTCATAAAAAAAAAAAAAAAAAAGTAATGCAACATTATGAATTGTAACTTGATCCGAGAATGGCAAAATAGAGGAAACAAAAGTCTATGAGTTTTGTTTAATCTTTAAGAGTAAGACTGAAGATCATGCAATTTTTCAGAATTCAGAATTCCGAATACAATAGATATACATGTTTTCAAGTGACATGAAGTTATTTCCTTTTTTCCAGTCTATATTTATTTATGTCTATGAGTAATTCATAGTCGATAACAGTAACTTACTTAGTACTTACTTAGGTCCTCCCGCGCCGTTCGTCGCATTGTGCGGCAAGCTGTCTCCATAATGATCTGTCATTGGCAATGTCTGAAGCTCCTCCCATCTGGTGTCCACTGTTCTGAGGTCCTCCATGAAGGTATGACGCCAAGTTATACGAGGACGTCCCTGTTTGCGTTTTCCTCGTATTGGCCTCCATGTCATCGCAATTCTTGGTATGCGTAGTTCATTTTGTCGTAGAACATGTCCCGCAAACCTCATGCGACGTTCTGTCACAACCTCACTGAGTGTTCGACTCCCAGTTCGGCAAAGGATTTCCTTGTTTGAGACCAGATCTATGTAACTGACTCTCATAATCCGTCTCAGCCATTTTTGTTGAGCCACATTTAGTCTCTTCTCAATTTTGACAGATGACTTCCATGTCTCACATGCATATGTTGCAGTTGGAATGACAATTGTGTTGAGAAGGTGTATTTTTGTCTCGAGTCCAATGGCTTGGCTTGTCCAAATAGGCTGCAGCCTTTGGAAAATGCTCCCTGCCTTTCCTATTCGGCACACTACATCATGGTATGCATCCCCATCATTTGTTATGATGCTGCCAAGGTAAGTGAACTTGTCCAACTCTTCAAGCGTTGACTCGCCAAGTCTGACAGGGGCACCCTTTGCCTTATATCCCACTCGCAAAATTTTTGTCTTATCCAAGTTTATGCGGAGGCCAATTTTGGGTGCCTCTCTATCTAGGCTCTCCGACATTTCTTGTATACTTTTATTTGTCGCCCCGAGTAGTGCAACGTCATCGGCGAAGTCCAAGTCCGTCATTCGGTTTTGTTCACACCATGGAATACCAAAGGCAGTCTGGTTCATTGCTTTCCTCATTATGTAGTCGATGGCTAGGAGGAAAAGGAAGGGAGATAAGATGCACCCCTGTCTCGATGCTAAAAAACTCTGTGGTTCCTCCTTCTGTTTTAATGCAGCAACTAGACTGACTGTATAGGTGTCGTAGGATCTGGACAAATTTTTCTGGGATGCCGTATTCTCTAGCTATTTTCCATAGTGATTCTCGGTGGACACTATCAAATGCTTTCTTAAAG
>JADKLZ010000687.1:3410882-3450733 GCA_021533235.1 Biomphalaria straminea
AGTAGGAGGGAGAGGGAGAGAGTGGGAGAGAGTAGGAGGGAGAGGGATAGGGAGAGAGAGAGGGGGAGAGAGAGTGGGAGAGAGAGTAGGAGAGAGAGGGATAGGGAGATAGAGAGTGGGAGAGAGAGTTGGAGAGAGTAGGAGAGAGAGGGAGAGAGAGAGGGAGAGAGAGAGAGTAGGAGAGAGAGAGAAGGAGAGAGAGGGAGAGTGAGAGAGAATGGGAGAGAGAGCGGGAGAGAGAGAGGGAGAGATAGAGGGAGAGAGAGAGAGTGGTAAGGTATTTAATTTATCCGATTGGATAAACTGGTTTTTAGCTAAGAAGTTATTTTAATTGTATACAATTTCATTATTTTTGCGGACCCCATACGGTCGTCTCACAGACCCCTGGGGGTCCGCGGACCACATTTTGATAACCATTGCTATGGAGTATTCTGTTATCTTTTCAAATACGTAACTAATGAAATACAAATAAACATTGTGCATGTCAAACTTATTGCTAGAAAAAAAAAAGTTAAATTATAAATGTTGATAAAAAAAAGAAAGACAATTAAATCCCATTACGGGATGACGACGGGCATGGTTAGAACCCTTTTAAACTGACTGTATTCAATAAATAGTTCACCACAGTGTATGAGGCTTTGCAGTGGCGTATGATTAACGGCGGCATTGTTTTTTTTTTCCAGAGGAGGTAACTACCTAAACAGCTTCAGTGTGAGTAAGACTGGCTACTTGAGTACTAACAGAGTACTGGACAGAGAGGACTATGGCTACTACCAACTTTATATGGCGAGATGGAATGATTCCAAGATGATTGACAGTTATTTTGTAAGTAAACCAAATTCAACAGTTGGCAGTAGCTGTCATTATGAGCTTTAATAGCCTACATCCTCTATTAAAATCTGACAATAAAATATTATTATTATTAGCATTAGTAGTAGATAAAGACGAAAGTTTGATTTTCGAACAAGTGTTCCTTCTTCCCTAGCGTCATTAGAGGATGGAATCTGAACCAGGCAAACCAACGATTTAGCAGAGTTTAAGTCATTGATCAACATGTATGACTAGATTGACGCTTGCAATGCGTAGGACTTAATTATCTTCTTTTTTTTTTTTTGAAGTAACGTCTGTAATATATAAGACAAGATACAGTGAAAGATTATTTTATGGACAGCGAGAAAACGTGGGCCTCAGCTCTGGAAGAAATGCGTACTATATGGAAAATGGCCGGCTTCTTTACCGCTAAAGCGAAAGCCACCTTGGCCTACAATATATGTGGACGGGAGTGTCCGAAATAGGGCTCCACACAGCCACATTAAAAAGTGTCCGAGATGAGTCATAATCGTTCTGCCACTGAAGGAGGCAATTAAATAAGATACAGTGAAAGATTATATTACTCGGTAACTCAAAATGACTTCGTGTTGGAATTTTAAGAAATAAGAAAGTTAAAACATGGAATAGGCTGCTTATTGTTGTGTTGAGAGTGTTCAGACGAGTAGTCCTATTTTTTTAGTTATGCGCAGTAGTTTCCAGATCAGGCAGCTCTGAAGATTTAGGCTAAACGATGCTCTTTCTTCCCTAGTGCCATTAGAGCATGGAATGGTTTGCCTGAGCTAGCCAGGAAAACCAGTGACTTGGCAGAATTTAAGTCACTGGTAAATATGCATGACTGAATGCATGACGCGTAGGACGTAATCATCTTCTTTTTTGAAGTAACGTCGGTATTATATACGACTAACCAATGTCAAGGCCGTTGAAATAAACGTCAGTGTTGCCAACTAAAGAAGAAATGAGATCTACTTTTAACAATATCTCAATGCCTGGCAGCTGATCTTCGTATCAATTTTCCTTTATCGCCTCTAGTTATTATATAGTTGCTCATTTGTTTTTAAATTTCAATGTCTTTTTTTCATAGAGAGACGAAATGTTCATATTAAAAGTATTTTGTGCAATAAAGGAAATAGCTTGAAAATTTGAAGCTATAGTGCTAAAGAGTGAAACAAAATAAAAATAAAAAAAGAGATAACTTATCAACATTTATTTTGTTCACTCGATACACCAGAAAGCGAGCATAGACATAAATAAATATAGACTGGAAAAAGGAAGTAACTTCATATAACTTGAAAACATGTATATCTATTGTATTCGGATTTCCGAACTATGAACAATAAAAACATTGCATGATCTTCAGTCTTAGAGATTAAACTAAATTTATAGACATAAAATAAAGTAGGCCTACACACAATGCAATTCACAAATTTTCGTTTCATAAAACTCTCTTATTGGCCAGTCTATATTTATTTATGTCTATGAAAGCGAGCTTTTTATAGTTTTTATAAATCAGGGGGGCAAGGGCCATTGTCTTGGTCATGTCTCTTATAAATTATGCAGCTTTGAATGACATAATCGGTTCGGTATCCCTCTGGTGACGCTCGACAATGGCGAATTCCTTAAATCCTGGGGTTTTTTTAGCTTCCAGATCAGGTGTTGTTTCATTCTGTTGTGCTCGATTCTAAGGCAAAACATTATTTGTTCATCAGGTCTGGATAGAGTACAAGATACTGAGCCCAAAACACCCTAATAGAAAGAAAACTATATGGAGATTACCCTGATTTAGAAACTACATGCGCACTCCGTTTACTTTTTCCCAACTAATGACTAATAATATCAGGTGGCCATCAGAGCTGGTTGGACTCAGACTCCAGAAATTAAAAATCACAGTCTTCCTCGGTATACGAACCCGGACCAGCCCCGTGCCTCCAAGTGAATAAAATAAAAAAACTTTAAATCCTTGCTATTATATCATATGCACTATTTTACAATGTGCACTATGTTATCATGTGCATTATTTTGTTGACGTCATCTAGTCTATCACTGTTTTGCCGGGTCACTGCTCCTGACATTTATTCATTTTTTTTGGATAGGTAATGTGAGCTTTGCATCATTAAACAAGGGTTCAAAGACAGATAATTATAAGTGTTTTTTGTTTGTTTGTCTGGTTTTCGCGATGGACTGTCTTTCGGACTTATCGATGGTCCCGGGTTCAAACGCTCCCATCCCACGTCATCCTGCGGGAGGCTTCGGACTAGGAAGTAAATTATCTTCAAATCTTAAGGATCATCCGAAATTTTTGTTTTGTTTTCCTAGCTTATAATATATTCATACATTATTGTGTAAAACAATTAGATCTATCTGCCTGTATTATATTTTTTACCATCATCTCCGTTTCTTTTTTCAAGACCATATACGTTGAAGTTGTTGATAAAAACGACAATGCGCCAGCCTTCAGCCCTAGCACTATGTCCATCTACGTGCTGGAAAAAACTCCCGCTGGAACCACTGTTGGTCAGCTGACCGCTACAGATCTAGATGGGCCTAGTAACAACGTCATCACGTACACCATTTCGTCCCAGTCCTCTCAAGCTGGTCAGTATTTCAACGTGGACAGTGCTACTGGGCAGATCACAGTTAAGAAGCCAGTCGACTACGAGACCGTTTCTTCCATGGTGATGAGGGTCGTCGCAACGGACAGCGGCACACCTAAGCTATCATCCACAGCCACTGTCAATGTCATTGTAGAAAATTTTAAAGAAACATATATAGCACATGGTGAGTAGGCCTTAATATTTAAGAGGATCACATTTTATTATAATAACCTATAACTTAAGTGTCTGCAGAAGATAAGCTTGTTCTTTTGTTTTTAATCAATTTAGCATTATTCGACAATTAGGTGCTTTTCATCTCAGCTACAATTTATTTCTAAGCAATTTTCATAAAATAGTCGAGGAATCAGAAACTTATTTTTAATCAGCTTGTTGGAACTGTAGGCCTTTGACTACTGGAATGTAGATCTAGTGATCTAGTAAACTTTACTTTTAGTGGACATATTTATTACTTATTCTCATTCGTGACTATAGCTTCCTCCACCATTGAAGATTTCCGATTTTCAAATCCCTACTGACTTAACTGCACAGTGCCAGTTAAAAGTAAGGATAGAATTGAGAAGTGGACCGAGGCAGAGGGCATAAGTTTGGAGTCTTTGACATAGTCAATATTAGTAATTTTTAAGCACTAAATGGTTTTAATTATGAAAGAAAACAAAGGCAGATTAAAAATCTAGATCTATATTAAAAAATATTAGGTTCTATTAATTAAGTCTATTGATAAGGAATCTGTCAAGTTTAGGTCTAAGACTAAGACTTCTAAAGTAGGCTAAATAGATTTAAGTGTTTCATAGTAACTAAAAATCATTGATGGTTATTGATGTGGTCAGAAATGTTTCCACAGGTTTTAATACAACTTACTTCATCTCCCATGAGTTTCCTCACGATGCCGCTAGAGGGGATGTTGTATGCACTTTAATCCCTGAAGATTTTGGTTTGGATCCCAATGTGAATAGGAAGAATGATACCACTTCAGTGGGAAACAATGTTTTCAATGTATCTAGGTAATGGCTCAATGTTTTCAAAAATATTGAATTTGTTTAAGGTAACTTTTTATTTTGGATGCAATCTAATCACTTTTATTAGATTTATTCATAGGAATATATAAATATGAAACAAAAATTTGTGACTTGCAATTGTATGTACTTCATTTATGTCTATGAGTTTTGTTTAATCTCTAAGAAGATCATGCAATTTTTTAAGTTTTCAGAATTCGGAAATCCAAATTCAATAGATATACATGTTTTCAAGTTACATGAAGTTATTTCCTTTTTCTAGTCTATATTTATTTATGTCTATGGATTTATTATATCTATTTTTATGTGACTTATTAATTAAGAAATCTATTTAAATACACAAAAAGGAAAAAAGGTGTAACCTTGGAAATGTGTTGCAAGAAAAACTCTCACTCTCATGATTGCAATAGGCATTCTATACAATACAAATATTAAATAGATCCTGTAATATAGGCTAACTCTTATTTGTCACATTAATTTTTTCAAAATGAAGAATATAATTGCTGAATCACTATAAATTATCTCTTCTCCGATTCGTTACATCAATGTTTTGATATAGAGTTATTAATGAGATGTAAAGTAGGCCCTACTTGTCTGACACTTCTTCAGTGGTCTTGAGTTCAAATCCTAGTGAGATTGAGATTTTAATCTTCAGGATTTTTAGGATGTCCCTGAATCAAACTGAGTAGACCTTCCATTTGTTGGGGAAAATAAATGCTGGACACATGTCTTTGTTAGCTATTAGTGTTATGAAGTGTGTGTGTTTCCTAGGTGATATAGAATGGGAGTATTTATTGTTAGTTGTAGAGAGGGAGTGTTAATTTCATGTTAGTTTTGTTGAATGATGCTGGAATTTAAGTAAATGTTTTGATACTGGGTTAGATTTGTTTAAATAACAGTTTATATCATTTCAACTCTGGTTGAATTTATCTATATTGTAATAAGTTAAAGTTAGTTATGTTTTAAAAGAGAAGCTTGTTTTAGTTGTTTTTTAAGTTTTAAAGTAGGAAAATTATATGATTTAGCTGTTTGCTATCATTCTGATGCTATAAGCCAACAATCATCAATAACAGCCATAAAAACAGATGAGTTCTAGCATCTATATCATTTGCCCCATGTTTCAACATCTGTAACACAACTTATTTACATTAAAATAATAGGTAACTACATCATAAATAAATTATAAGTTATGGACTATAACATTTGAGATTAGATGCATTATTTTACCTCTTTACTTTTCTATATTAAAGGGAAAATACTCATGACTATTAAAAAAGATAACGTCATAATTTAAATCTGTGTCCTGAACAAAACCCATCAAAAACCAAAATAAGGCTGTAAAGTTAGGTGCAGCAGCTGTTTTAAGTATTGCTAATTGCAATTTAAATGAGACATAAAAGATCTAGGTCTGTGTTTAAATCTTTGGGTACTATTTAGTTTGACTGCACATTTTCTGTTTGCTGTTACCAGCATGCTTCAAGAATAAATAAACACATTAGCTCTTCAGCTTAAAAGTTATATTGGGTTTATTTCATATGACTTTGACAACTTCTACCTTGAAGGTTTCACAGGGTATCACATAAATGTAGTTTGGAGATGTAATTTGTTTGACTTTGTTAGAGAGAATTGTTTGTGTTCATTTAATTCATCCCTATTGATGCCTGTCTATAGAAACATCACCATCCATATGCTCTTATTTTTTCAAACTCTTGTTTTATATTTTCATCACTTTCTAGAGCTGGTGTGGTCATCGTCAACTTGAAGGACCATATCTATGAGAATGGCCGCTACTTTCAGTGGGTGGTGCTGACCACCACTGACCCCTTCAACACCACCACTCTGATGGGTCTGGTTCGTGTGGACACATTTAATAAGGACAAACACTTGGTGGCTGTAATTGTTAGCTTAGATGAAGCATCACTAGAGGCGAAGAAGTAATAATAATAATAAAAATAATAATCTTTATTGTCCGTAAGGAAATTTGTCTTACAATTTGTGCATTATACAAAACAAAACATTATTTTAAAAAATGCACATTCACACCAGACTCACTCACAATTTACATATGAAAAAGTTTACATTAGATTGGTTCTATTTAATGATCTGATTGCCAGAGGAACAAAAGAGTTTTTGTGTCTGTTTGTCTTTGCTATCAGTGTCTTGTATCTCTTTTGTGATGGTAAAATAACAAAATCCTGACCCAAAGGGTGATTTTTTATTTCTAGAATCTTCTTAGATTTTGTAAGACTGTCAATTTTATTTTAATATTATTTTTATATTTATTACAGTTTGTAATGTTAATGTTATGTCGCAGCAAGTTAGAAAGCAAAACATTCATGACTATAAAACAGAATTACACTGTCACACTAATGACATAAACAGAATTACACTGTCACACTAATGACATAAATAGAATTACACTGTCACACTAATGACATAAACATAATTACACTGTCACACTAATGACATAAATAGAATTACACTGTCACACTAATGACATAAACAGAATTACACTGTCACACTAATGAAATAAACAAAATTACACTGTCACGCTAATGACAAACAGAATTACACTGTCATGCTAATGACATAAACAGAATTACACTGTCACACTAATGGCATAAACAGAATTACACTGTCACACTAATGACATAAACAGAACTAAACTGTCACAATAATGACATAAACAGAACTAAACTGTCATGCTAATGACATAAACAGAATTACACTGTCACACTAACGACATAAACAGAATTACACTGTCACATTAATGACATAACAAAACATAAAATTTGTTATTCTTTGAGCTTAATCTTGTTTTTTTCTCTAATGAACTTTTAGTTTTGCTTTTATTAGAGAATATGCTTGGCATTATATGGACACAAGAAATTATGATTACTGATATCAGTTTGTAATGAAATTACTGTGAATTTCTGTATACACTTAAAAGTAAAAATATTTTACTATCCTCTTTCTGCAACAGAGATGCACTTTTATCAGACTTGCAAGCCAAGTTTCCATCACCAATGAAAGTCAAAATATGGGACATTCAATCAACAACTACAGTCACTAACAGAAGACGATTATTGGCGACTGAGTAATATTTTTTTTTATGTATCTTATGATTATGACTTATAAATCTTTATTGCCATCTATTTAAAAAATGCTAATCTCACCCACCAAGTTTTAACAATCCACCACTTCTAACTGCTAGCAAGATACTATTAATCGATTCAATTTAAAAACCACAGTTCATCAAGATCAGTGTCATTGCCCATCACAAGTTTAATTTACTTAGGCTTATTAAAAATTACAAATATTTGATCTTTATTAAAGAAATGTTAAAAACTTATTGTGTTAACATAATTTTGTCTGAACTGAAATTGGTTAAATTAAAACCCCATCAAATTATTAAATTTCTATTGCTTCTTATTTGTCAAAAAGAAAAAAAATTCCACAAATAAATTTACAAAATGTGTTAAAATTTCTTTACAATGTGTTTCTGCTCTTAGAAACAAGTCCCTATCTACCTCAAAGACATGTCAATTTTAGAAGTGAATGTTTTGTATTCTGTATTTGGATCACTTAATAACAATCTGAAAGCGGCTGTTTAATATATTAGAAAAAAAGAGTTTCAAAGTTTGTTAAATCTTTCTTTCAGGTCGTCTGCACTGATTGTTGTTCTTGCTGACAGCGCGGCTGACTCCATAAATAATGTGGACCAGAGTAAAACATTCCTAACACAGTCTGAAATTCTTGCAGTGAGTAGGCTACTGACTTTCAGATTTGTGCATATTTGATTAATGCGTCTAGGTTGAGTTATGTTATCTTTTGAGACCAATCATCTTACATTTATTAGGGCCTATTAAAGCATAACTTGTGGATGTATACAAATAAAACAAAACAGACAGACATAAATTGTTTGTTCTAAAATATTTTATTTGATTTGAGGTTGATTCTCAAAGAAAGGTTCATTATATGCTTTGTGTATAGTTTAAAGAACTAATCAAACAACTAATAACAAAAGTTTAGTCACATTGAGCATCTAACATTGTCCCAACTAATTGTCCCTAAGGTAATGCCTCATTAAAATAGGATGGTACCTGCTCCTGTGGGCTCTGGGGTGTCATTTGAAAGTCTCAAGTTTAACCCCTGCCTGATGCAGTTCTTCCGCTGATTTTGACTAGGAATAATAAACTTCAAATCTGATCACTCTTCTGAAACATATAAACAATATTACAAAATAATGGATTAATCAATATTGTTTAAGTTAAGGACACAGTATGATGAGAGAGTGGTAAAGTAAATTAAAATACATCCGTCTACATAAAAATTTATTTTAAAATTCTGATTACAAAATATCTACAGAAACTTCAAAGTAATAAAGATGGAACCCCTGTCAGTGGTCTGTCGAGTGTCCCAGTAAGTAAGGTGGCACCCTACACTGACGTGACGACAGACAGTAGCATGGACACTGCCATGATTGTCCTCATTGTTTTTGCCGTGCTGGCAGGCATCATCATCATAGCAGCAATTATAGCCATCCTGGTCTACTGTTTTGTCTGCCGAAGAAAGAAGTAAGTTATTGTACATCTTATTAACCCTTAAAGTGCTGAGCTTTTTTTAAAATGAGTGCATTCAAAATGTAAGCTTTTAGTGAGTCATATTTATCTAGGCAAGTAGCAAAACTATCCTTGGAAATTTCTCCATCATTTATTTTGAAGTAAGAAAAAATCTTGCTATGAATTGGAATCATATGTACTGTACAAGTTTTACCCATTTATGTTCATGTCATTTGATTTAATAATGCAGAATAGGTGAATAAGTAAATGAGTAAATAAATTTAATGATGGAAAGGGAGGATAATATAAGAGTGATTGGCCTTGAACTTTTGATTAGATTGTATTGTAATTATTTAATGACAACAAAACAATGTAAGCCATGAGTTATTTGAATAACTTTTTTAAACTCCAAAGTGTAATTTCTATAATGCATCATCATTAGAGTAATGTGCTTCCTGGCTGCTGTGTGACAATTTAGGACTATAAAACTTACAGCTTTTGAAAACCCTTTTAAAATATGTCTCATAAAATCAAATTTAGCCAGTAAATTAATAAACACTTCAGGTTTTTATTTACTTTGAGATGTAAGCATTCTAAATAAGTCATCATTATTTGCTGTTTCCTTTTTTATATAATGTGTATTGTATAGAATCTTCATTATCAGCTCTCCATTGACTTGTGCTGACTTGTATTATTGGGCTGTTGTGATGGTTCACATAACCAAATCTCTCCCCTTTGCCTGGTCAGAAGCTATCCTTAACAAAATTTAAAGAGTTTACTCTCAAAGACTTGCTTCCTTCTGCCTCAGAGTTCAGTTTCCAACCATCACAATTATGTGATGGTACAGAGACCATACCAAATGATAAGAGTTTTAATTTTACTTGGAAGCAGATGTTACTCTTCTGGATTTCTTTTAACTGATAATAACAGCAATAAAGAGAGAAATGTTAAATCTAAAACATCTTCAAATATAAATATTACCTTTTTCAATACCTCTCTTCTGTACAGTAGCTTTAACAAAAAAAATATTTTTTTTTTCCTTAAAGAGAAATAATTCCATTTCTCCCATGTCTGCCTTTTTTTCTATTTTTTTTTTGTGCACAAATTTACAAAGTAAAGTTGGATTGGAGTTTGTTTTCTTTTATTATCATATGATATTTTTTTAATATCTTTTTTTTTCTCTGCAGAGATAAAGAAAGAGAAATCTTAAGTAAGTAATGTCATTTTTTTTTTAGATCAATACTGGAAGATAAGTACAGTACCAAATACCAGGGCCGGTCTTAGGCCACTGCAGCCTATGCGGTCGCAGTGGGCCCCGCGCTTTCATAGGCCCCGCGCTAAGTCTATATGTAATTGCTAATTTGCAAAATCTATATGAGAAATCCAGGAAATCTTCTGAATTTATTAAAGTATCCTGAAAAATAGACAAAATGTCATTTGTCCGTGTCATTCTTTGCGGAAATCGCGAATCCTACGCGAGATAAAAGAAAAATGGCATTATCAGCTTTCATGTAATAAAATGTAACTAGTTGACCGGCGGCATAGCATACGCCGCTATTTACCAGGGCCGGCGACCGCAGTGGGGCCCGCATTTCATAGGACCCGCAATTTTATAGGACCCGCTCTAATTTAAAGTGTAAAAATTATTAAATTAAGCCATTTTATTACTTACAACAGATTCCCCGCGCCATCCTGTCGATTTAACATCCCTACAATTATTTGTCTGTTAAGCTATTGCTTTAAAAGAAATCAAACACATTTTTAACAAAATATAGTCATTTATAACGACCGCAGTGGGGCCCGCATTTCATAGGACCCGCAATTGTATAGGACCCGCTCTAATTTAAAGTGTAAAAAATTATTAAATTAAGCCATTTTATTACTTACAACAGATTCCCTGCGCCATCCTGTCGATTTAACATCCCTATAATTATTTGTCTGTTAAGCTATTGCTTTAAAAGAAATCAAACACATTTTTAACATTTTAAAATATAGTCATTTTGTCTCTCTAACCTTGCTAATGCTTTTTTTTTCCACCACAATTGTTCACATATACTCGTATTAAAGGTCTTTTGCAAGTCAATGGATTTTTTTCTAAAGAATTATAGAGTATTTGCGCTCCAGAAAACTTTTCTCTTCGACTATTAAATACATAAATAATTCGAGTTTTAAATATGGTTCTAATTTTTCGCATTATATAAAATAAGTAAAGCGATTGTGTTAAAAAATGATTAATGGAGCTAAAAATAGACTTGTGTGTTGTTGCTCGTTTGACCTAGATACTTTTTTCTATTACTTTGAGGAATATTATATAGATAATCGGGCGAATTTTGACCTCAATCGGAAGTTCCAATACTTCATTTACTTTTATAGTCCTGTTACCTGTTACCTATTCCTTAGTCTGGTGGACCGTTGGGGCACCAAGCAAGACTTGTAGAAAGTCTTTCTCCATTCCTCTCTATCCTTAGCTCTGTTTAGAACTTCTTTCAATGGTAGGCCCGTCTATTTCTTCCCATCGCTTTCTCTGTCTGCCTCTTCTTCTTTTTCCTGGTACTGTTCCCTAGAGTAAGGTCTTTGCGAGTCCCGAAGATCTTGTTATATGGCCATACATTTTAAGCTTGCGTTTCTTCACAGTAGTTAGCAGGTCATCATGGGGTCCGATCGCTGCAGTAACCCTGTCTCTTAAATCTCTTGGTTTTGGATGCGGTCTTTAAATGTGATGCCTAGGATCCTTCTGTAGCATCTCAATTCCATTGCTAGGATCCTCCTCTCTAGCTCTGCAGTCAGCGTCCAAGACTCACAGGCATATAGAAATATGGCCATGACCATGGAGCGCATCAGTCTGATTTTGGTGCCGAGGGCTAAGCCTTTGTCTTTCCATATTAACTTAAGTTTAGAAAGGGTTGCTGTGCTATTCGGACCTGTAGTTCGGGTTTTGTTCCCTCATCCGAGACAAGGTATGTAAATTAAAGATAATTTTATCGCAATTTTGTACTTAGTAAAGAATTAATACAATTCAAAGTGGATTTTTTTTCTAATACATATTCTTAATTTTCAATTATTATCCTTATTCTCACACATACTAGGCCCCGCGCAATCAGTTTCGCATTGGGCCCCGCAATTGCTAGGACCGGCCCTGCCAAATACAGTAATACACACACACACAACACACAGAACTATGGCTTACAATAAGGACAAAATAATTATTTTAATCATAAAAATTATAGAACTATACAACAGAAACTTGAGTATACTATACATTTCATTTCCTAAATCAGAGGCGACCTTAGCAGTGTCTGAAAGTATTGTATCAGGTCTATGAATATTTGTACAAGGGTTTGATGGTGACAAAATAATCTTTTTATTGAGGTGCCTGAGGCGGTCGCCCTACTCGTCACCCTGGTATATTTGATATTTTGGGTTTTAGGCACAATTTAGGCCACTTGCCACCCTGGCCACTTCTGCCTAAATATATGTCATTTAATATTATTATCTATCATTTAGTTATTCAATCTAAACAAATGTATATATTTGTAATTGTCTCCAATTATTAAATATAAAAATCAAATTTATAAAAACATTATTTTCAAATATATCCTTGAAAACTTTGCTTATAGTAACTAAAGACAAGAAGAAAGAAGAAACTTTCTCTAAAAGTGGTAAGACACTCTTTTAGGATTTAGTCGTTTACTTCATTTATTCACTTTGGTTTTGTTTCCTTGACACAGTTTATACATGTGTTAAGCTCACAGTTTATGCATGTGTTAAACTCACAGTTAATGCATGTGTTAAGCTCACCATTTATGCGTGTTAATTTCACCATTTATGCATGTGTTAAGCTCACAGTTTATGCATCTGTTAAGCTCACGGTTTATGCATGTGTTAAGCTCACAGTTTATGCATGTGTTAAGCTCACAGTTAATGCATGTGTTAAGCTCACGGTTTATGCATGTGTTAAGCTGACAGTTTATGCATGTGTTAAGCTCACGGTTTATGCATTAGTTAAGCTCACAGTTTATGTATGTGTTAAGCTCACAGTTTATGCATGTGTTAAGCTCACAGTTTAGGCATGTGTTCTGTATGCAAAAAAAAAAACAACTATATTTATCAGTCAAGTAAAATTAATGTCATTAAATCCAATAGATCTAATTAAAACTTATTCGTCCATTTCAGCTCGGATACTGACAGGTCTGGGAGAAGAGAAACACCATATACCAATATACAGTCAAGTGAATGACTATAACAAAGTCACTGACCAACATACAAACCTAACTGACCGTAGTGTCCACTCACAAAAGCCTGTTCTGAAAGGTTTGCCATATGTTCTGATCAATGTTTTATCACTATATTAACAGCTCTAAACAATTTCTACTCTTTATGCTTTGTGATCCCCCCAGCCTGTATTAGAAATAGGCTCCATTATAAGTCCTTTATAAGTTCTTTATAAGTTCAGATATCATATGTCAGAGGCGCGGGTGGCTGAGTGGTAAAGCGCTTGACCTTTGAACTTTTAATGTCCTCCAGCCAAACTAACTGCTGGAAATATTTCTAAATTAATGAGCCCAGACTAATCTGTGTGACATGTAATAAACATCTGCCATCTAGATTCTAGTTAAAAATGTCAACACAGATTTGTAGCAAAGCTAAAAATGATGTCATCCCAAGGAATATATATATACAATTTACTAAATCAAACTTTATCGAACCTTATAAAATATAAACTTTACTTAAAAAAAAAAGAAGATTATTACATCATTTGTGTATCCCTAGTCAATCTAGTAATGCATATTAATCAATGACCTAACTTCTGCCATGTCATTGTTTTTTTTTCACCTAGCATATTTATGTCTTTCTGAGTATATCAGTTTTGTTTTTGTATTTGAAGATTATAGTTCAGTGCTTTATGCTTAATTGCTATTTTAAGTCTTTTTATGTATCCTGAAGGGTCTCTTAATTTAATGATTTTTCATTTACAAACTAGACAAGAAAATAAAACAATTGTTATTTATATCCTTGGTCAAAGCAATATTAGAATATACATTGTTATTTTGGGATTTCTGGACTCAGGAAAACATAAAAAAAACTAGAACATTATCCTGAACGAATGTGTACTGGTGTTCCTTCCCTAGTGCTGTTAGAGCATGGAACTGTTTCTATAAATCAACAAGGAAATCAAATGTTTCTAGTGTACATAGATGCATGTATTTATCTTTTTTTTTTTTTTTTAGAAACTTCTGTAATTTATAAGACAAGAAATAAAATGATATAAAAGAAATCTTTAAATTAGTTAAATGTAAATCTTGATCGATGAAATATGGAACACAATTTTTAGTAATGTAAGTCTTGATCAAAGAAATATAAAACAAACCATTTTATGTTCTTTGATTCTGTACTCTATTCATAACAATATATACTTCCAGATAAATCGCCAACACGTTCAGAAGCAAACATCGTTAAAGAAAGCCCACCTGATCCTGATGATGATGGACAGCCCACCCAGCCTGTGGTAGCCACCTATATAACTACAACCTATTCTGCTCTGGATGACCCACTGTCCAGTACAACTAGTCTTGAGAAATTGCCTGTGGTTGAAGAGGAAGAGAGCCATGTCAGTCATGCGTAAATAGACTGTTGCCCATTCTGTTACAAAGAATGCCTAACAGCCAGTTTGTTAATGTTGCAGCATGTTTCAACTGTTTTAGTAAATATTTAACTCTTTCTGTCCTAACTGACGATACCAACGTTGATTCCACCAGAATGTGGTAAATAATTACGGAGAGAAAGAGTTAAATTAAAACAAACTTTTAAAAATCAATTAAATAATTAAAAAAGATGTGTTTCATTAATTAGATGCTTAGAGAAAATATCTTGAGAATACTTTTAGAGAATTAGCAAATTATTTTGTAGACCTTACTCTTTAAAATTGTTTAGTAACTAAGACAAATTGATCAATGTATTGATAAATTGATTTTCTAAATAGCAATGCTAGTGTATTGAGAATAGAGAAAATGGAATAACCCGGTGTTGACTTGCATTTTTGAAACATTATATTTTTTTTATAGTATTGGAAATAAAAGTTTTAGACAAGTAATTTCTTTACATCTGTGCTTTTTTCTCAAATAGAATGTAAATGAATAACAAAATTTAAATATTTCATAAAAAAATTGTTCCTTGAATTATTTTTTTGCTACCAAGATTGATTTGTGTGTGCTGAATGTACTTTTTAAATACTATTAGGTGTTGACTATTTTGGATTGCTTTAAAATGTCTTTTATAATTCAATCATTAAGATTTGCATTTATATTTAAAGACAGAAAACCACAATGGTTTAATCTAACCTCAAGCTTCAGTCAGACACACAAGACAAAATAGATCAGAAAAAAATATTTGTTCAAACCAACATTTTATTCAACCCTCAATAGAGCTTTTTTAAAATCAACATTTTTGGACAATTAAATGTCTCTGTAAGATAAAGTAACAAGCTTATAAAATGAAATAAATGTTAGGAATGTTGTCATAGCACATTACCATAGTGCACACAAGCGCACACACACACATCTCATAAACTGCACAGAAAGAAATAATCTGTAATGTTATATTGCCTTACACATAAGAGCCAGATATTATTCAAAAACGTAACCCCCCCAAAAAATATTAATACATCTATTATGCTTGAGGAAATTTATTGTATACTTCTACATGTATGTAACCAAAATAAACCACATCAATTTCCATCGCTTAATAATACAAGTGAAGCGAAATTTGTTTTATTAACAAAGATGTAAATTAGAGCTTAGGAGAAAATAAGTCTGAAACCTTTGCTGACTTTGGGTTTTACCGAAACATGGAAAAGTCTTCAGAGGTCAACTTTGAGGAAAAACTAATAAGTGGAGACCTTAGAATAGCTTACAGCTTACTACATCTTAGCAGAACCTGTGATGTCAGTCATCCTAATCTATATCACTATCCCCTTGGACACATTAGCTGCTGGGTTGGCAACATCATTATGACCACAGCTAATACCTAGGCCCTTATTTCATTTCTATGAGATAATCCATAGTCGCTTCACAATTAAAGGAGGCCATTGAGAGAGTTTAGAGCTTGACAATTAATTGTGAAAACATTAGCGAATGAAAATATTTTGTTGCTGGAAAGATTAAAAACTGTCTGTGGTAAAACACAATAAAACAAATAAAGAGAAAACCCTGACAAAGATATCAAGCAAGGAGCGGCATCCAATAATTGCAATGTTATTTAACCAATAACAAAGCTTTTTACACATTTCAGTGCAAATATGCCTACTGATTTAAAATTTAATGTGCACAATTTTGTACCATAATAAAAATACAGTTACAAGATGACTTTGTAACAGTATGTCAAATATAACTACTAAATATTATAAGACCAATAACAATTATAGTTACCAACAGCTAATTGAACCAGTTGCTTATTTGGACCTAATTCTAAAACACTAAAATCCTATTACACGGTCTAATTCGATTGATTGAACAATCTTGTTATTAGGACCATAAAAATCAAGTGTGGTTGTGGTCCAATTAACCAGACTAAAACTTAAGCACAATAAAATAAATAAAGGCACCAGTTTGTGGTTAAAAAATAACAAGTTAGAATATCTACTCCATGTTTTACATGTTCTACACCTTAAGATCAATTATTATAAACATATGTTTATGTTTTTGACTAATCTCTTTGATATAAATCATTTCATCAAAAGCAATTCAGTTCATTCTCTTCTAAATTTTATAACTACAAATAAGTCATAACAAAAATTATCAAATCGAAATAGTTTCATTTCTATATAATTAAAACACATTCATTTCAATGTGAGTGGTTTGGCTATACAAATTTTGATTTATTTAAAAATTATAATTAATGAACACACATTTCATAATAAATAACAAATATTTAAACTTTCATAACAATAAATTAAGCATTTGTATCACTCATGTCACAGATTATTTTGGTTTTCTTAGCAAATCTTTTCAGACCACACCTACATTCATAAACACAAGTAATGCTAGGAGAATGTTAAATTGCACTTTTGGAATTTTAATAGAAGATAAAAATGAAGTCCTTGAATCAAAGTTTTTTTTTACGTGTGCATTATAAATATGGAGATACACGCAAACCCTTTTGTAACATTTAAGGAAAAAAATTTCAGTTGATATGTGATTTATTTGTGCAAATAAGTAAAGTAGAAGTTTCCATTCCAGAACTTGCTGTTTATAAGGCAGATGATGTTAAGATCATCTGTTTCTTTGGCCAACCGTTAACAAGCAAGGTGTCAAGTGGCCACCAAGATGACCAACCGCCTTTTCTTTTTTCCAACACAAAGTTAGGTACCCATTTAAGTTGGGTGGACTCAGTGGGCCCTAAAAATCCAGAAATCCAAAATCCCAGTCTTCACTAAAATCCAAACCTAGGACCCTAGGCCAAGCACTTAACCACTCAGCCACTGCGCTTCTTCATTAGTGAGAATAAGTAAAATAAAAGTTTCCCTTTTCAGACCTTGAGATCTAGAGTGAGAATACTTTAAAAAAAATCTTGTCTTGGATTGCTTGTTCTAAAAGTATGTTTTAGAAGTCAACAACTGTAGTTCTCTGACATTGTATTATAACTTATTGAAACTAGAAGTGTAAAAGTATGTAATCTATGCAGACATTTTTTTTACATGGGAGATTCATCCTTTAACTTCGCTGATTTTGTTTTGGGGGGAAAAAAAGCAATAATTAAATAAATTTCACCCTTCAGACAATGTGGTATATAGGGCAGATGTGTGGTATATAGGGCAGATGTGTGTTATCTGTTTCTTTAGCCAATGGATAATGAGCAGAGTTTCATGTGGCCAGCACAAGAACCAACCACTTTACTTTCCTCCCAACTTCAGGTGCTCATTAGAGTTGGGTAGATTCAGGGGCTCCCTAAAAATTGCAAAATTTGAAATCCCAGTTTTAACAGAGATAGAACTCAGGACATCAGGTTCAAGCGATAAACCACTCAACCACTGCACTCCCATTAATTAGTAAATTTTAAATTGATATATATATACAATTAAGAATCAACACATTTAGAAATCCGGTAAAAGAAGAAAAATCCTTAAAATTTGGCTTGATCACTTTTAAGATATTTAAAAATTATAATAATGTTGGTTAATTTCAGATTTATAGCTAACAATTACAGATCTTTTGAGCAACAATGGGATATAAATAAAAAATAAATGTTAATTCCTGTACAAAATAAATCAAGATTAACAACATCACAGTGCAATGGCGTTAAATATACAACAATCTGTCAACATCATCAACATATAAATGCATGAAGCAGCTGGATAAGCATTTCAAAGACCTGATTTAACACACTAAAAATTAGATCAGGTTACTAAGGTGTGTAGTGGTTCTCAGAAACACAGCATCTCATTAGTTTAGTGCCATTTTATCTATGAAACATTTCAGCAATGCTAACCTTAAAAGTAACTTTTCCACCACACATTCCAAAATGACTGAAATATTGAGCAATGTCTTTCAAACACTTTGAAATGTCTTTTATTCATTCAGTTTACCACCCACTTTACAATGCAACAAATTCATTTAATAATGCTTTCCACATATATATTTAACAATATACTAAACAATATATTTAACAATATTAACATACATTCAGCAGTACCCTTTTTTTTTTTTAAATTTATATAAAACAAAATTCTGACCCAACCATAAAACAAAAAAAGGGATGATAGTTAACATGATGCTAACTAAGCCATTCAAATTAATGGTACATTCGTGCAAACATCTAAAACCGAAAATGTGCTTTGTCCTTTTTTTTTTCCATGAATGCATTTAGTGAATCAAGCATATCCAATACAACATATCAATAAAAATAACACCCACATTCCAATAAGTCAATATGACTTTAAGTAAACTAAAAAGGTGTAATATCCGACTTAGAAATTCAATGTCATTCATTCATTAAGTCAATCATACGATACATGCCAACTATCTATTCAATAGTGTTACTGTTCTGCTGTAACGCTGGCCATTGGCAGATCTAGAAGAAAAAAAAAGAGCATGTAAGTAAATCAACAATGCATATATCCACATATATTGATATAATTATTTTAAAAAATCTGCTTTAAGATGTTACTCTGTCATAGATTTCACCTCAACCAATGCTTTTGTTGATTTCATAATTTAAAATATCCATTTTAAATAAAACAGGTAAATTCAAAAAGTATTAAGATGGCAATGACTCTATTTTTTTCACATGTAATATGGCTTTGTAATACATAAATCTCATTGATTAGTAGACTTAAATAAAGCACAGGAACACTAATAAAACCATAATTTGGATTATTTTTATTTTATTTCACGTACTTGTGAAATGCTTTGTAAAATTTTTGACACGTTTCAGATTTACCTTCAAAGTTGAAGATAATTAACTTCCTAGTCTAAACCTATGACAGCAAGCTAAGTATGAAGCCAGGACCATTAAGAAGTCGGGACAACAGTCCAGCACGCATACCACATGACCAGGCAGACACAGATTAATTCAATATACAATAATTAATAAATACTGATTTCTATCAGGCAGACACAGATTAATGCAATACACAATAATTAATAAATACTGCTTTCTATCAGGCAGACACAGATTAATGCAATACATAATACTTAATAAATACTGCTTCCTACCTTGCTCTGATGGTGATCCTTTCACCTGGAGTAACCGGAGTGTGACCAGAGTGAACAATGATCCAATGACTTTTGCCTGTTCTGGACATTTCTACCACAAGACCAGGGAACTCAGTCGATGTATAAAGTATATTGTCTTTTATACTAAAAAAAAAGAAAAGAAAACATGTTTTTACATGTAAATTATAAGTGAGTCTGGTGTCAATTGTCATTTAGGTTTTTTTTTATAGTTATAACAATTTGTTTGGTGTAATGCACAAATTTTAAGATGAATTCCTTAGGGACAATAAAGATTATTATTATTGTTATTTCTATTATTAGTAAGTTTAATTTCATAGAGGTATTTTTGTGTGCTAAGTTTCTCTACTGCAATATACATTAGAAGAAATATCTCTCTAATACTTTTGGTTCATTTACCCACAATAAAGTTCAGGACACATGCATAGTAACTTTAACAAACATATATATATATGACCTCTGACCTAACCAGAGTATTAATTATATGTTATTCTCATCTTATCTTATAAAATAAAGAAGTTACTTGAAAAAAGACAATTAAGTCCTTTAAATTAGGTAAATTAGGTCATGTATTGATAGGCAAGTAAACAATAGACTTAAGAATAGCCAGACCATCTGCTAGCTTTGTCACACAAAAAAATAATAAAGTTTTGAGTGCTTTGCTGTTGCATTACCATCTATCCATCCCAGTGGCACTACAGCCCATGGAGGCCCTTGCACTACAACCCATGGAGGGCCCTGGCACTTCATCCTATTGAATGCCTTTGCCTGCTTTAGCACATCTCTCCGTTCTGATCTATCCTGTGCTTTACGTATGCATGACCACATTTTTAGCTAATGTTGATCTGCCTCTACATTATCAAGCAACCATACTCGTGGCCTGCCTTTGGGACGCCTGCCTTTTGTATTTTTGCCAGTGAACAATCTTTGTCCCTCTGACATTCTTTCGATGTGACCTCCCCAACGTAATCTCTTCCCTTTTATTTCTGACACTATGGAGGGGTCTTCATATAGCTAGTTTAGTTCTTCATGTATGGCACCATACATTTTTCTAAGGATTTTTCTTTCCCAAGGGTTTAGTGGATTTTTTGTCAGCATCCAGGTTTTGCTTGTATATATGATTACATATTCATGATGCTGTTACACTGAACTTTTTAACTCTTTCTCTGTGTAATTATTTTCCATGTTCCCACAGAATTATTCATTTTCCTAATTTCTGTTTTGCTATCCTGTTATGATTAAACTTCAATAACTTTTAAGTATGTAATCAGGAAATGTAATACTAGGTATAGAATTATAGATGAATACATGCTCTTTTTATCTATCACTAATTAAAGTTTTAAAAAGCAAAAATTAATTTAATTTAATGGGTTCAAATCAACGTACGTTTCGTCAGTTAGGAGAGAAAGAGTTAAAAATGACAGGATTCAAAACTTGAAATAATGAGAAATAATCATAGGGAGCGGCTAAGGAGGGAGGCAGGACATACACATTTGTTACATTTTGTTACAAGGGGGGAGCGATTATGAAGATTTGTTATGTAACAAATACATTCAAATAAAATCACAAAACTTATTAGATCAGTTTGTCATTTTAACTCTTCTGTTTATGTTTGTTATGTTATCACAAAATCTTGAGCTTACATTATGTTTGGTAAAAGGGCTTTATAAATGAAAATAATTAGTATTAACAAGCACAGTGGCCACATAAGGTTTACAGGCTTCACTTTAGTGGTAGGGCTATTCCAAAAATTTTCAACAAATTATTAATGGGATTTATTCCTACAAAATTATTCCTGCATTAGCTGCAAGATTATTCCTGCCCTGCATTGGCTGCATGATTAATCCTGCATTAGCTACATGATTATTCCTTTATTAGCAACTTGATTTTGCTTACATTAGCTGCAAGATTATTCCTGCCCTGCATTGGCTGCATGATTAATCCTGCATTAGCTACATGATTATTCCTTTATTAGCAACATGATTTTTCCTACATTAGCTGGAAGATTATTCCTGCATTAGCTGCAAAATTACTCCTACCCTGCATTGGCTGCATGATTAATCCTGCATTAGCTACATAATTATTCTGTTATTAGCAACATGATTTTTCCTACATTAACTGCAAGATTATTCCTGACCTTCATTGGCTGCAAGATTATTCCTGCACTGCATTAGTTGCAAGAATATTCCTGCCCAGCATTGGCTGCAAGATTATTCCTGCACTATGCTCTTTATGCCAATAACAAATAACAAATATCAAAAAATGGTTAAAGTAATATAAATAAACTTACATAGCACCTGGTGTAGGGACTCTGTATTTAAAACCTAGTTGATCCAACCTGTCCAGTTCTTTATAGCCCACTGTGGTAGCAAACTCTCCCCAGTAAGATTCCAAGGCCTCTTCTTTTTTCATAGGATCAGAAATTTTGTGCCATGGAGCTAATTCATTGGATTTATAATTCAAGAATAGTTTAGGTAATGAAATGGTTATTACTTTTGAAATATTAATCTTTATTGTATGGTATATAAATGTGCATGAAAGATAAACTCCTTTGATTTAAGAACATATTCAGTCATAGATATTTTGTAGGTATACAGTCTAATCCTGATTGGATTAATTAAATCAGTCCAAACAAAAAGTTAGTCTAATTAACCAGATTCAACTGGATAATAGTAATAGTTATGTTTTACTTTAGGATTCGGTCCAAATAGACAGCTGTTCTGATAAACCAGTTTAACCACATTTGAGTGTAAATATAAGTTAAGTACTGGAGAAGTGATGAATTAAGTAAATGAAAAAAATAAAAAAAAACAAGGCTTAATAGAATTATTACAAAAACAGTATAAAACTTTTAATTCATAAAATAAATATATTTTTTATAATTTATTATATTACCAAAAAAATTAAACAAAAGTTTATTCCTATTTTTTAACCATAAAATAACAGTCTATAAGAATATAGAAACTGTTAAGGAGAAAATTACTCTAATTAATTAAATACATTTACCTTCTCTCCAAGCTCGCTCAGCAAGAGCAATAACTCTAGGGAGCAACATATAGTCTAATAAATCACTTGATCTGACCAGTTCACCAAATAAAGTCCCTTGGATCCCTATGTGTTGAATACATTAAATGGTAAAAAGAAATACATTTATGACTTTCCAGCCTGCAGGAAACATCAATGAAAATAAATGGTACCTTTTTTTAGATAAGAATTTGACCTTAACAGTGTTACCTATTCTTTCTTGTTTATCATCTTATGGGATAAAGAAACAGCAGGATTAATACCTTCTCGTATACAATAACTTATCAACATGTAAAATGTTTTACATATTTCATATGTTCTTGCATAGTCTAAACCTCCGGCAGGATTATGGGGGATGGTAGTAGGCCTGACATGAACCCAGAACCATTGAACAATCCAGCGCATATCACATGACCAGGCATCCATCATAGCTTAGTAGTAGTTGTTTCCCTTTGCCACCTCACAATTTATGGGACAGATGATGTAAAGGTCACCTGTTTCTGTATGCCATGGTTAGAGAGGGTCTCATGGTCAGCACAAGGACCAACTGCCTTTCCTTTCCCCCCAAAATATGTCAGGTACATATTAGAGATGGGTGGGCTCAGATTAAAAATCCCAGTCTTCAACAGGATTTGAACCTGGCACCTATGGGCTTGAAAGCAAAGAACTTTACCACTCAGCCACCATGCCTCCTCCATCTTATCTTATAAGATAAAGAAATTACTTGAAAAAAGACAATGTTTTAACAGTTCTTTACATATTGATCAGGGGAATTGGTACACAGACATAGAGAGGAAGCAATTAAAGAAAAAAACAAATAAGTATAAAAATATTATTTTGAAAAAGGTTCTGCAACATATCAACTGCAATGATATAGTAAGTAGCTAAACCTTTTGAAAATATTTTAGAGGGATTTTCGCATTTAAAGGCATCTTTACAGAGCCTGACACACGAATATGCATATGTTTTTTCTTTCATTCTTATAGCATGCTCAGAGAGCTATGGTTCAATCTCATTTAGGACCAGTGGGAGGGAGGGGGTGTTTGTAAGAAGGTTTTCTGTGCTAAATTTAGGTGCTCAGTAAACACAACTCTGCTGGAGCCCCCTTCATAGGTAACCAAGCCAAGCCTAAGCAGTGTATCTAGCCTTTTGACTAGCCTACTAGAATGATTTACTAAATATTTATAGAACAGCTTTAGCAAACATAAAATTTGAAACAAAAATATTGGCGCATTGGGCTGTTTATGCCATCAATCAAAATTAGACTATCATAAACCATATCTGTAAGAGAAACATAGTAAAAAAAAAAGATAAAATATTTCAGGTTTTAAATTATTTATGTTAATTTCTGAAAGCTATTTTGCATACCTTCCAACATGTGTATTGATCTTTGTGGGCAGAACAAGCTGCCATTACAATCAACCGGAATGTCCAAAAAGGAATCATCTGGGACAAAAGAGTAAACATCTTTAGTGGAAAGCTTTTTGTGAGCCCAGGTCAAGCCAGGCTCTGATGAGTCCACATCATAAGGGTGGTCAAAATACAAGTGTTCCGCACCAGTAAGGATGACCTAAAATAGACAAAACACTCCAATTCATTTTTCTATAAAATAGCATGAATTATTAGACGACAAATTTCTTAACAAACTTTGAAAGAAAAAAAAATAGAGCAAAAATCTTGACGATTTCCCTTGCTTTTGCAATTATTTAATTGCTTGTTTGGTAGGATCTGTCTGCCTTTCTTCCACATACGTGATATGACCTGCTATTGCAGAATACAGACAGTTCACACCTAGAACTGGTCATCTGATTTTCCTATTTTAAGTGTGAAACTACACACACCTTTGACAAACGCGATATTTTTTGTTCTGTAGTTTATACACTGGAGTGTGACAATAAGATGTAACATCTAAGTCATTGGTTTTCTTGTTTGATTCAGAATGCTAATTCCATGTTTTAGTGGTCTAAGGTGGTGATGTTATTTCTAAAACTGACTCTCCACCCCGTAGAAAACTGAATTAGGTGGAGAATGACAAGACTCTCCAGGAGCTCTTTATTGTCAAAGTGTCAGACATTTGTACACATTTTCATTCCAATATGGAAGCAGTATTGTGGCTATAATTAACACTACCAGACTGATGTCATAATCTATAAATAAATAGGAAATCGTAAATCTAAGTTTAGCTTTGCCGATTGTTGTGCCCATGTATTTACTTTGAATTGGTGTGGTTTTACATGAAATTTTTCAGAAAACTTTTTAAATAAACATAAACCAGGCATGTAAAAGGTAGGTCTTGTAATAATTATTACGCTTAAGCCTAAATTCGATCAATGTTTTAGTTGATTTAGTCGCTTAGAGTAAGAATCTAATAATAAATAATGTTTTTACCCGGTTTACTTTATCATACTGTGAGAGACTGATTGTTTAAAAATTTTGATTTTTATTAGATGAGTTTGAAAGATAGTAAGTAATAAGATAAATTTTAAAAAATACTTTAAGTGGGGGAGTATCTTGGTGAATTTAAATGCAAAAAAAAATGTTCACTCAGGGCTCAAGAGTTCTCAAATGGACTAATTCAACTTGTACCAACACATTTGTTAAGTACAATTTTTTCGTCCATTCAATATACCATTAAAATTAATTAATTGGTGAATATTTTTTTTATTGATTTTTGTGCTCTCAGGTAAAAGAATTGTGCAAAATTTCAGCTTAATCCTGGGGTGATGGAGACATAAAGTGTACTGACAGACAGAGAGCTGATATAAGCTTTGTAAAAAAGAAGCATGGCCCTCAGGATCTCAGGGCATAGTTTGTTTCAGGAGCTAAGGGCTGGTAGGGTTAATGAGCGCTATATATGGGGTAAGTAAGCTAATTGAAAAGAAGGCTGTGTAAGAACTGGGGGTTGGCCAAACAACAAAAAATGATTAGTCGCTTGAGACTATAAATTAAGGTATGCAAATTTTAAAAAAAATCAACCTTAGAGCTGTCATTACCCTGTAGCCTTCTCTTGCCATTTTGTCAGCTTGATAAACATCAGCTAAGTCATTCCAGATGTAAGCATGGATATCCCTTCAAATAGAAATTACAAAATTACAATAAAAGGGTATTGCAAGAGCTTCGTTATGTAGTTACCATTATAAAAAAAATGCTATTTAGCCTATATGTTGTAAAGGAAATAAAAGCAGACTTAGGTTTAGCTCTACTTCAAAGTTCAGTTTAAAAAAAGCAACACAAATATGAATATCTTATATAAAGTGATTATATTAATGCCCATATGTAACTTAGGACATTTTTTCATCAAAAGTTTTTTAGAGCTAGATATTTGATATTTTGGATTTTTGCACAATTCAGTGCAACTCAAGCCTAGTTGTGCCCACAGGTCCCTCAAGGGTTACTTCTCATTTATATATCAAGTACTTATAGTTACTTATTCTGTATTAAAAATAAGGTCCACTCTCAACTCAAATAGTAAAAATTTTAGTAATCTAATAAAATCTGTTATAAATATGTATATAAGTACTTTCAGTAAACAACCCCAGCTCCAGTATTTTCCAAGGATCAACACAATCAAATAGTGTTTTGAGGTTGTCTGTTCTAAAATATTTCCCTCTAATAACCTGGAATCTGTGGCAATCAAGAAATTGAGGTGAGCATCACAGTAATTACACATTGGGGACTTGTCTCCCTTTAGCACAGAGTGTGTGATATAGGCGTGGCCAACCCTAAGTCTGGACATGGTCAGGTTTCCATGCTGTGTCAGGCCCTTAGATGTACTATAGCTAATTTATTATTAAGAAAAAAATTGTATTACCTGTCTTCTGAAAATGTAGACCTAGGCAAGACGAAAATCTGATCGGCAACAAATCCATCCTGCCAGAGAGCTACCTCCAGATTGTACTTAGCAAGAATGTCAGCCACTTTGACGATGAATATCTCCTTGAGGGTCTTGACATCATTGTGGAGTTTCAGGGATCTACAGATTGGAGAGTTAATCCATGCAGATTGAGGAATCTCATCCCCTCCTAAATGGAATATCTGTAACATAATGTCTAGGTTTAACTTCATTGTTTAACAATTACAAGCTAAATAAACAGCATCCATACATTTATTAGCTCAATATTGTCAAACATTTACAAGATCTTTATAATTGTAATGAGACAATGCAGACCTTTATACAAGCAATCAAATACACAAATAGCTATTAACATTGTGCAGTCATTTATTAATTGAAAAAAAAAATGATTTTTAAAAAAGTAACTGGGGTCCTGGTTTTAAATCTCAGTGAAGACTGGGACTTTGAATCTATGGATTTTAATTGTCATACCCAAGTCCACCTAACTCTAATGGGTCCCTGACTTGATTGTTGTGCTGACCACATGACACCCTACTCATTTGTCATTGGCCAAAAAAACAAATTACTTTAACATCATCTTGCCTACAGATCCCAGGTCAGAATGGAGAACTTTACTTTGCCTCTGATTGCCAACCACACAATCAGACAGATAAGTTAATTGATAGCCTTTTGTATTGTCTTTTTTTGTTTGAAGCTTAGGAAGGCCTCATGACCAAATATCCTGTATTTTTATTTTTGTCCAGCATGGTTTCCTATATGTAGACCTTTTTTAATTCTATATACAAACATCAAGAATGTTATGTAGCCAAAGCTTGTAATGACCTCTTTTAGAAATATTCATTGATCAGGCTTGCTAACTGGTTACATCAAAGTATTCATATTGTTTGGTGACATGAAATACAAAATTACCATATGAGAACTCATATTAATTAAAAAAGAAAGAAATATCTTTATCAAAAGACAACGACCTTAAGAGGGTTTATATTCTTGTGCATGTCATTGAGAGCAGCAACAACTTTGTTGATGAAAGCATAAGTTGAATGGAGACATGGGTTGACCACATTGTCTTTAAATTTCTGAACAGAATAGTAGGTTGATGAGTCTTTTAGGTCAGACAGAAGATACCTGTATAGACGTAAAATGTGGAAACTTCAATTTATGATTGAAAAAAAAAAATGAATATTCACATTTGACTAGATTAACATTATAAGAACAGACACTTCCTGTTACAAAAATAAAAAAAGTAGCAAAAGAATAAATAACATGAGCCATAACATACAAATACAAAAACACAACCTAATAAAATACTTAAAAAGACAGACAGACAAAAGTCATTTCTAATTCCATTCTTTCTAGAACACATTAGAAGAAATGCTCCCCTAGAGCATGAAGAAAGTTGGCTGAGATAAGAAATCAATGACTAAGAAGAGCAAGTTTTTAACTCTTTCTCTTCTAACTGATGATACCAACGTTGATTCCAACGAAATGTGTTAAATAATTGCGGAGAGAAAGAGTTAATTAACATGCAAGACTACATGAACACATAGACATGTGTAAGGCATAAATATCTTTTTTTTTTGGAAGGATCATCAACAATATACAAGATAAGGATTGGAAGGGCATTTACAAAGAAATAATTGTTCTTTTCAAAAGAAATGTGGTTTTTCATTTGTAACAGAAAGGTCAGGAAAATGAAAAATTGTTGAAAAGAGTCATTTAAGGAGAGTATATATTTACACAAATGATTGTAGAATTTTAATGCTGAATGCTGTTTAATAAAATTTAATTAAGTTTAATTTTTATAACCTATTGCTTGAGGACCTTCTGTATACTCACTCTTGCGCTGCAGTCAAGTTTGTGTTGTACAGTTTTAAAAATCTGGCCTCCATGGCCTTGATTGCTGCATGAGAATGTCCAGGAAGATCGATTTCTGGAATGATTTCTATATGACGATCTATCGCATACCGCAGTAGTTCCCTATACAGTATATTCAGTATATATTACAATTAATGAAAATATGTTCATTATAAATGAAATAAATTAACAAGAAAAAAAAAAAGAAAAAAAAAAGACCTTACTTGTAATCTGAAACTGTTAAATATCCAGACCCAGGGGCCTTTTTTTCTAATGGGGATCCAAGAAATGGTAGAATACATCTAGTCTCAGTTGGATCATGACATCGTTGTCCACCAATCTAGTGTTTTGATAAAAATATTGTTAAATACACTTTTAAGTTTCAATTATATTCATTTCCATAATTAAAACTTATTTGATTGGCATACGAGTTGAATGCATGGAACAGACAAAGATTGAAATCTTGTAAATTCATTCAACAAGCAGGATGTTATAGTAAGCATACATTTAAAGTTTAGAAGGAACATAAAAATTTAAAAAAATTATTAGGAATGTTGAGGACATAGGAGGTAAGCTGTAAATTGATTTATTTTATATTGAAGGGTCTGAATCCAATGGCAGTGTTAGATTTTAACCTTTGAGATATTTAGGACACTTTTGAATTCAAACCTACTCTAATCAGTACCTAACATTAATTGTGGAAAATAAAAGTGGCAGGTTGTTTCACTAGCAATCACAAGATATCCTTATTAATCATTGACCAATGAAAAGCAGCACTAAAGGTTGAACTTATTTGCCCAAACTGATCACTAGGACTGAAAGGACATATGACCTCAGTCAACTCCTCAAGTCCAGGTATTTCCAGCCTCCAACCTTCATCATCTGACAGGTGAAGATGTAATTTATTGAGTTTGTACATTGCCATAAGATCCAAGTACCTGAAACAAAAAAGAATCATATGATTATTGACATTTTTTTTTAGTAACAAATAAAAATAATCATTATTCCTTAGTTACTGTTATGTTATGGTTAGAGATTATACTAGTTTAGTTAGTTCAATATATTTTGTGTTTAGTTTTTAGCGATGGTAAAAGTAGTGACGTAGAGAGACAGACTAATGATGTAGTAGGCTGAGGGTGACAAGAAGGATGAACATGGCGGTCTTCTTAGAGTAGAATTAGGAATTAGTAGGATCAACGAACTAGGCTAGTGAACGACGTAGACTATACCCTTGTGATTATTTATTAAATTGTTAAAGTTATTAGCCTGAGTTATTTAGTGTATTCTCTATTATTTTGTGTCCACGAGCACGCATTGAACTGTCAGAATACAGACAACCATCTACAAACACCATAACAACATAAAATTTACATTTAAAATATGAGGCCATAAACCAATGGTGTATTTTGGACTGGTACATACTGTAGATTAAACACTGAAATTAAAATTTTACAAGCACAGACAGTGTAAAATGCATGTTGAAATATACATTTAAAAAACAAAAATTTAAGTAAAATATAGAATCACATTTTGTAAAAATATTTCCTTTCACTATATAAACCAATTCAGGACAGCTCTTGTAAAGCTTAACATCAACAGTAAGGAAACTGTTCTTCAATGGATTCCTATTCCAAAGACTATCCTGTATTGCTCACCATTGAAACAAGAAAAACCAGTCACCCACGTGCACCTTCAATAAGTGGATGTATGCAACAGGAACCTTAGGCAGTGAACACTGATGTTGACTACTGAGGAGACATAGACCAAGACTGCATCGTGTTGCCAGAGATGGTAACAAAGTTATGATCAGTGAAAAAGTACTGGCCTCAGCTCACCAGGAAAAGCAAGACAAAACACAAGATGTCTGGATCCTCTAATAGGCTTGTCTTTGAATCTAAAGATTAGTGAGGAATGCAGTAATTCCAGTGGTTACATAGCCCCTGCTGTGACCTACATATTTTGCCACATCCAGGGCTACTCTACCTCCAAATTAAATATCACTTGTATCTGCATTGTATGTTGTCCTAATAGGGCTCCACAATCATATCACTTTAAACATGTTTTTTTTCTTCACCAGTACATTTCAGGCTAGTATTCTTGAATGCCATATTTAAGACTAGATATAGAGATAAATGCATTTAACTTCTCACCTTTTGATTGTATCTTTTCCATGAAAGTTTCTGGCTATATCCAACATCAATCCACGATATCCAAATCTGGGTGCATCTATAAGATTAATATCTGGGAGCTGAAATATTTTCATTGTACATTGTAGAAACAATGCCTCTTTAATTGCTGTTGTTCACATGAAAATGTTATTAAAAATGAATTGTAGGCAGGTGTTTTCCTTTGATGGCTTAATGCTCACAATTTAAAGTCATCATAAGTAAATAAACTTAAAATAGCTTTGTAGACTTTGTTTATACATCATTTGAATATTCTTGCAACATTGTTTCAGTAAACACAACTCTGCCCTAGTCGGGTGTTCAACGTCAAGCCCCCTTCTAGGTAGCCAAGCCAAGCCAATTTCAAGCACTCTTAGCCTCTTGACCAAGCTTCCCACTTTTGAATTTTTGAAAAGAAACTTACAAAATAATTTAAAGATGTTGACTTAATTAACATCATTAGAAATAATAAAGAAAGAATGCAAGTGAATGTGGAGGAAAAAGTTAATTTTTTTTTTATGCACTACATACAAAATGAACACAGGATATAATAGTTTTTTAAGAACTTCATTCTGAACTAAACAATTTGCTATAATTCTTTTTATGTCTCAACCTATATATGACAGAGGTGTGCAATATTGCATAGTATTATTATAGTATATTTTTTCCAATGCATCAGTTTTCTTTTAATTTCATTCATGCAGGATTTTTCATATTATTTATATACAAGTCTTATTATTATTATTATTATAGAAAAATTCACCTAGCAAAAGAAAAAATAAATATAAAACTAAATTTTCTTTTATTATCATAAAAATTTAGCTTTTACTGATAGGCCCTATTTCATTTATATAATTTTTTGTTTGTTTTGTTTTTTTACAAAGCTTATATCAGTTCACCCTGCATGTCAGGTACAAATTTTGAACACATTTTTCTTCCACACCCATTTATCAGATCAAGTTGAAATTTTAAAAAAATTTTTATTGTACCTAACAGATCATGAATCAATTTAAAAATTATCCAAACATTCTATTAATTATTTGTAATTAATAAATTTTGTTTGATATCAAAAAAGAGAAAAAAAATCTACATAGCGGAAATTCCCCTTAGATAAAAGACTCAAAAAAAAACAACAAAGATTTACTGCTGCAGGGGTAAAGGACTGTAGAGAAAATATATGAATGTTTTTCGTATTACACTTAGATAAACATTACTTTTGTTTTTTTAAGTTGTTTTTTTTCCTATATGATATATTTATTTATAAATGATTTTTTTATTTTGACAATTATTTATTTATGTCAAAACTGGCTTTTTTTTTTCTGAAAATTACTATGGAAATTCATCCAGATCTTGGACAGAAGATATGTTACTATTTCTTATTCCTGGTAATATTGGCTGATGCAGAGGAACTAAATAAATCTGACCACCTTGACCCCCATGCAATTTAAGTTACCTTGTTTGTATCTCCTGCCAGGGTCAGCAATGTCTGAACTGCATAGAAGGCACCTGCTGAGGACACGGCATAGACAGTGATTGCCTGCTGGGCAACATTCACACTCAGGCTGTACGCTGAAACAAAAATGAAATTAATTTAATTCAAAATAACACTATGACACGTCTGCAGACTATTTCCTGATTTATTTACTCTTAATACTTACTACTAAATCTACTCATGCTTTTACTATCTTTTTCTAGTACTCATTTAAGAACAAAAGTAAAAATTGAATATAGTTAGTATATTTACTAGTGATCGACTTCTTTCAGGGAGCAGTGCCAGGAAAAAGAAGAAAAGGCAGACTAAGAAATAAATGTGAAGATTATATAAAAGCATGGATGGGCCAGCCATTGAAAGAGGCAAAGGCTGAGAGGAATGTAGAGAGACAGTAAAAAAATCTTGTGTGGTGCCCCAAAGGACTAAGGAATAGGGTGAAAGGGAATAATTAAAATGAATGTTTAACATCTTAATACTGAGCACTTAACTGTTGCTATTTAATTTGTTCCATTCCTATTTAAGCAGAGTCTTGTTAATCATAAAAAAAAAATTTTTGTTTTGAAAAACAAAGATAAGCTAAAGTAAAGAATTGCAAAATTACTGCTATATAGATCAATAATGCTGGGATAAGCTATCTCTTTCCCTTCTATATCAAACAAGAAGAAGAAGAAGAAGAATATCAAACAAAATTAATTAATTATCAGTAGTTGATTAACTAATTTGTTATTGATTCAAGTATTGTCCTTGACTGTGAATATGTATGTGAAATTTCAACTTCATCTAAGAATGGGAACAAAATGTAAAAGGGGAAAATACTCCATATATACAGCCATAAATCATATTATGAAGTGAAGTGGGTGATAGTTGAACGAGAGACAAATCACAGACTTAAAGAGAATAAGGACGTGTTCTTGTATTGAGTTAGATTTTGTTTAAATATCAATTCCATTTAATACTACTGTACTGGATGCATAATTTATCTCAAATAGAGCCTGTGTCTATTATTTAAAAAAGTTATATTCACTTATTATTGTTAAAGTTATTTAAAGTTTATTTCACTAAATAAAAGAAGTATTTCATTAGGGTTTGTTTTTCTAATAGTTGCACATATTATAGATACTTTACTTTTTATTCTTTGGTCTTTCTTGTCTGGAAGTGTCTCTAAGTTTAATGATTTTATTAATGGTGCTATGCTAATTAAATTGGAATAGTTGTACTAGCTATCTGAAGCTATAATCCAGCAACTGATCAGCAATAACAAAAGATAAAAGAAGGATGATATAAATTTATGAAAAAAAAAGGCCAAAGAACCCCCTTTCAGACTTTACAGTCTACAGGATAGATACTATAAAATTCATTTGCTCATATGGCCAACAGTTAAATAAAGATTTTATATGCCCAGTACAAATACCAGTGATTTTCTTTCCTCAACTAATGTCAGGTACCCATCATAGTTAGGTGGACCAAAGGCGTCCTGAAATCCAAAATCCATGTCTTCACTGAGATTTCAATTCAAGACACCTCAGAAGTAAAGCACCTTACCAGTTAAATCCCTATAGAAATGGGAACAAGATAGAAGTAGTAGTAATAAGAGTTTTGATGAAATGTAGCGCTACTTTAAACTGGATAGCTGCCTGTTTATGTTGTTTATCATGATGGCGGTGAACTCAAACCCAGACCCATTATCTTTACTGCTATCTTGTGGGAGTTTTCAACTAGGATGTAACAATCTTTCAGAATGAAAGTTTGAAACTCAAAAATTAAACATGCAAGAAAGAAAGTTCAAAAAATGTGGAGAATGAGATGAGAAAAGTAACACACAAAAAAAAAAAGAATACATTTCTTTACCTTCTGTTATAAAAACTTTTCCACTTTCCAAATCCATTTCTCTTTTTCCAAAATGGATGTAACCTTTAGAGGGTAGATATTTGACTATTGTCAGATTCCAGGCAGCTAAAAAAAAGAAATGAAAGCTTGTTTTGATACCAACTTTGGCTAAGCAATGTTTTTAGGATTTGCTCAAAAAGTATTGCAGTAAAAAAATAAAATTTGTTATTGTATATCTTTTTTTTCATCATCTTCCAGCCCCAAATAACCTTCACATCTATGTCAATAGCTTAGCTATTTCCAAGTAGTTCCTTATATCCCTTTCCATGTAGTTCCTTATATCCCTTTCTATGAAATTCAATATATCCCTTTCCAAGTAGTTCCTTATAACCCTTTCCATGTAGTTCCTTTTAACCCTTTCCAAGTAGTTCCTTATAACCCTTTCCAAGTAGTTCCTTATAACCCTTTCCAAGTAGTTCCTTATAACCCTTTCCATGTAGTTCCTTATAACCCTTTCTAAGTAGTTCCTTATAACCCTTTCCATGTAGTTCCTTATAACCCTTTCCAAGTAGTTCCTTATAACCCTTTCCAAGTAGTTCCTTATAACCCTTTCCAAGTAGTTCCTTATATCCCTTTCCATGTAGTTCCTTATAACCCTTTCCATGTAGTTCCTTATAACCCTTTCCATGTAGTTTCTTATATCCCTTTCCATGAAATTCAATATATCCCTTTACTTTGACATAGACTACCTCTTACCAGATTTAGGACAGCAGAAGAGTGTTAAGTAGTAATAATACATAAAACTGAATATCTTATCTTATAAAATACAGATGTTACTTCAAATCATCTATTCTAAGTACTAAAAGACAACCTGATATCTAAGACACTAAAATAATTGACTATTTATTATTCCTTTTTCTAAGACAAATTCATACAAATACTTCTTCTTCCCATGAGCCATAAAAGCATAGAACTAGTAGCTTGATGAACCAACCAGGAAAACCAAATACTTAGAAGATTAAAACATGGATGTGATTGAATCTATGATGTAATTATCTTCTTTATTAAAGGGATGTCTGTAAAAAAAAAATTATAATAGGGAATTCTTCTTCTAGCCAGCTTTTTGCTGCTGAGCTGTCAGCTCTTTTGCAGACAAAATAGAGGATAAAATAGCTATGAAAGAGGAAATTTTTCTATGAAAAAAAAAACAACAAATTAATATTAATTGTAGTAGTCATATGCTGATATTTAATATATTTATTATATTTCTTTTGGATCAAGAATATGCTACTATTAAAAGATAGTGGTCATTCAGGGCACTTACTTGCGAGCATTCTGGCTTCACGCTCAAAGATGTTATCATCGCAAACAATGACCAAAGAGTTTTGCTGAATGTTTAGGAATTTATGAGGCTTGTGAGACAGTATGGACAGTGGTCTGTAACAGAAAACTTTCATTGAAGGCAGAAAACAAACACTATAATCAAGTTTAAAAATTAAATGCAATACTATCCTTTTCTGGTACTTTTTAATAACAAAAGTAAAACCCTGCTAAGCACTAAACATGACATTTTAAAACTATTCTTTTTAGTAGTTAGTGGCATGCTCTTTCAACTGTCACCTGAAGGTCTCTAGTTCAAATCCTGTCTGCCATCATTTCATACCATGCTGCAGGAGGATCAGACCATTGTATCGGGCCAGGATATTAGAACAGGGTATCGGGCCAGGATATTAGGCCAGTCTATTAGGTCATGATATTGGGCCAGGATAGATATTTGGCCAGGATATTGGGTCAGGATACTGGGCCATGATATAATAATCTTCATTTCGAAAGAAATATTGGAAAATTGTAAAAACATGAAAAATTTTTGCTAATTATTTTATTTCATTAATGAAAATAAAATTGCAACGTTATTTGTTGTAAATTTCATATGTAATGTTTTAAAATACTGGGCTATGAATGTATATTTTAAGTGCTATCCTACAAATTGATTGCTCTAATTATGTATAGTTATTTTAATGTGAAATTGTAAAACTAATTTCCTCATTGACTGATATAATTTAGCAAGAAGAATAAGGAATCAGCAGATTTGATTTTTTAAAAGATACCTATAGTTCTCAAAAATACAAAATAGAGCAATGACATAATCTATAAATCCAATGAATATTTGATTAAAGTAACACAATTACTAAAACTACTAAATTTAGAAACTGTTCTGGCCAGAAGACTACAAAGTAAAGTAGCTATAGCCTAATACACTGAACTGTAATTTACAAATTCAAAAATCATAATACTCAGAAATACAAAAAGATAAAGACATGTTTTTTATTTCATATGCTTAAGCAAAGTTGAACAAGGTGCTCCTTCTCTCCAAGTACCATTGGAGCAAAAAACTGGTTGGCTGAATCAGCCAGGAAAACCAATTACTTAACAGAGTGTCTCTAATTAACATGCACAACTAGATTAATATGCATAGGACATAATTATCTTTTTTTTTTAAAATGGCACTTCTGTGACTTATTTAATAAGATATAGTTGGATTTAGGTATCTTTACAAATGTATACACATCCTCATTAAATTTACATCTCATATTTTCAGTCCAGTAATGAATATATTCTAAGGTAATCCTAATATTTGTGCTGATAGAACTAGTCCTTCTTAGAGGGATTGTTATTGATCTTCGAGTGCTTATAAAAAAGTTAATACAGAAATCACTGAATCAAAGCTTTCAACAAGATGTATTGAATGTAAATATAGATATTGATACACATAGTTTGAGTTTGTAGATATATCTAACTTGAAGGGGGGCCTATGCAGTACAATTTACTCACGTAGGAAGAATTGGCAGAGTTGCATGCCCAATATTTTTCATATCGTTCTCATAGCGTTTTCTAGAAGCTAAAGCATTAATGCCATGTATATTCAAGCTGTGAGACTCATTTATCAATCGAACAAACTTGAAGGGATCATTCTCAGTGTTGCTGATGACATGTGGGGGGAATCCTTTGAACACAATATACCTATAACAGAAGAGACGAAATATTTTTAAAATGTTACATAAATAGGACAAAGTCCATAATATAGTGTTTTCAGCTAAAAAAATACATAACATCCATATAGAAAAATCATTTAAAGAAAAACAATACAAAACTCTTTAGAGTGTACACTTAACCAATCCTAATAAAAATAATAACAAGGTTACAATGAAAGTTTGTGTGGAAAAAGGGTTTGATCAATTTGATCGCTTTGAGTCTTTGAAGAGCATAAATACTTGGTATCAGGCATGATATTGATAACCTGAGTTCCAAAATCATATGATTTTTCCATTTCCAAGAAGAGCTAATAAAATCAATTTCTCTGTTCTGCATTCACTGTAGAATTAATTCATATGTAGAACTACAAAATAATTACTACAATTGTTCATTGAACCCCAAGTCAGGCCTCGTGTAGCCCTAGTGTTCCCTGAACACAGTTTGGAAAAGACACACTTAAGGTATGCACAATGAGACTTACCAGTTAGGGAATGTGTCAGTCACTGCCATACCACTGCACTGTGCCAAGACTCGTATTTTTTTGGTGGCCCCAGGAATCAGGTAGCCGAAATCTTCCGTTGGCTGAAAACTGTACAACTGACCATTCCAGTGAAAGATACGAACACCATACTTTTCTGTCTCGAAGACTTTTAAGTGACTGGGATAAGGAAGCTCCACAGAATACATCTGTTTCCGTTTTTTTAATTAAAAAAGTATAAGAAGAGGAACATTACAATACTTTTTAAATACACAAAGCTTATACATTTTGTAATTGTATCAATTAGTTCGTATCAGTCATACAATTAAATTAAAGGCACATTCCTCGTTCCATATACTAGGACAAATCTGTGCAAATGCTCTTTCTTCCCTAGTGCCATTAGAGCATGGAATGAGATGCCTGAGCTAGCCAGGAAAACCAGTGACTTGGCAGAATTTAAGTCATTGATTAATGTGCATGACTGAATACATAACACGTAGGTTATAATTATCTTCTGTCCTGGAAGTAACATCTGTATTATATAAGATAAGATAGAATTAGTAATAGATCTAGACTAAAAAGAATAAATCTGCATAAAATAAGAAATGTTTTTTACCAATCTGTTTTTGTTTAATGCTATTGCATGTTTCTGGCATTCTCATTACACTTCAAGATCCTTTCACTAATCTGAACCAGTAAGGAAAATTGCTGGGGGGGGGGTAGAGAAGACAGGGATATGTAGGTGAATTTGACCATAATTGCTTTTCAAAAAAAAAAAGGGGAAACGACTGAATTGAAACTCATATCTCAAGCCTCCTCAAGCTCTGCTAGTGAGGTGCTTATGACTTGAGAACATTGTATTGTTATGTATTGTTGTTTGGAACTTTTTTTAAATTGGTGACTTATGAAAAAGGACTAATTTAGTTTATACCACTATTTCAGTTATGTACCAATTCTTTCCCTTGTTTGAAATACCAAACAAAATAATTAAATAATAATAATAATTTTTTTATTGATTCTTGTGTTGTCAGGTAAAAGAAATAATTGTGCAAAATTTCGACATGATCCAACATCAGGTGCAAGAGAAATAACATTGGCAAACATTTTACCAGACAGACAGAGAGTTGATTGAAGCTTTGTAAAAAAACAACAACAACATAAATTGACATAATAAGAGGAAAAAACATATCAAATTAAATCTTTTTTTTTAAATGTTGTTAATTTCAACTAAAAAAAAAGGCTTCATTATTTAATCAACTAATATGTTATTTAAAGTGACATAACAACCATGAAACAAAAGATTTTATATCCATAACTTAATAATGGTCCACAGATATCGTTGAGATTTATATTTTTTTAATAGGACATTTCATGACACTTCAACTACTAAGTGGTCTTTACTGAATATATATATTTGAGCAGAGGTGTGTCTACTGAGTGCCCAAAGGCAGCACAAAAACCCTCTCCCAGATACCTCCACAAATGAGAATGGACCATATACCTTTAGACCGCTGATGACAGCGCCATTTATTTGCCAACCCTCTTCCCACAGTCACCATAGAGACACACGCACACACACACACACACACACTCACGCACAATCCATAAAGTCAACACTAACCTGTGAAAAGAAGATTGTCCAATCATGTCCTGGGAAGATCCGGTCACCTTTGTTGGTCACAGCTATCTCAGCCTGGAACTGTGTTTCAAATGGATTCTAAAGGAAAAAAAATAAGAATGAAAATAATTTGAAATGAGCAGGTTATAAATGTATTAGTTTAAATGCAACTAAACTTAACAATAACAATCATCGGCGTATATTTTCAAGCATAAATAATGCTGATTACATTGGTGTACAGTCTTGATGGTAGGTAGAAAATGGAGGGCTAGGTCTCAATAAGCTACTTTTTAGTGATATATGTGTTTGAATTGTTTGTGACAGTGTTATCTCTGTCAGCCAATGTTTTTATATTTAATCACAACATCCGCAAGCGCCCCAGTGTTAATGTTGATTTTACTAAGCTTTGTTTTGAATACTTAACCTCTCATATAGCATTAAATATTAATGATAATCTTATAATTAGAGCTATATGTCCCAATCTTTAGATTATAATATTAAATATCCTACACTTTATTTTAATAGTCAAAGGCAATAAATGAATAATATTATATAGGCGATAATATCTCTATTACTCTTATTATCAACTTCTTTCACAGGACGAAGGGTCTATATATATATATATATATATATATATATACATTTATCTTTAAGTAGTGTATATACATATTGAAGGTCTCTTATATCTTATCTTATATAATACAGACGTTACTTCAAAAAAGAAGATGATTACGTCCTACGCGTCATGCATTCAGTCATGCA
>JADKLZ010000687.1:3474403-3492898 GCA_021533235.1 Biomphalaria straminea
TTTGTATTTATATATAGTATAATATAGTATTTACTATTAGATCTAGAACTAGTTTGTCATAAGCCAAGGCTAGGTATAAAATGTTGATTGATATTGACAACTCCTAAGCTATTGTTGTCTCTATATAAGGTCTAGATAAATCTCTAGATCTATGCCTAGAACAAATATAAAGAACAGAAATATTAGACCTTCATCCAATAAATAATCATTCACTTTGGGCAAATTTTGCCCATTTATGATTTTTTTTTTAGTATTGTATAGGTCTCAGAAGTTGGTCAACTGGCATTCATTTGTGTGTTATAATATGTCATATTATTTAGATTATAATTTGTATCTTGTATTTAAATGACTAGTTTTGTTAACATTTTCTAATTCTCCATGTATTTACATTTAATTTGATACCAAAAATGTTACTATAGCAACATTGGTACCTAAATTACACATTTTTGTTTTAGTGATATCAGGACAAAAAAAATTCTAAATTTTTTTTTTGTTATAATGTCATATTTTTTAGATTATAATTTGTATCTTGTATTGAAATAACTAGTTGTCAACATATTCAAATTCTCCATTCATTTACCTTTAATTTGATACCAAAAATGTTACTATAGCATCATTGGTACCTAAATTAAAATTTTTTGTTTTAGTGATATTTGGACAAAAAAATTTTTTTCTAAAAATTTTTTTGTTATCATGTCATATTATTTAGATTATAATTTGTATCTTGTATTTAAATGACTAGTTGTTAACATTTTCAAATTCTCCATTCATTTACCTTTAATTTGATACCAAAAATGTTACTATAGCATCATTGGTACCTAAATTACAAATTTTTGTTTTAGTGATAGTAGGACCAAAAAAATTTTTTTCTAAAAAAAGTAGCATTTTTTTGACAAAATAACACCGCACTCAATGAGTTAAAACTTGATTTCGGAAATAACGTCGTGTTTTTTTTTTTTTTATTTTAAATATAATCGTATGAATATTAAAATACCAGAGATTAGAATGAAATTCATTAAAGAAAATGTGAGAATCCTAACGTAGTGAAAACATGTATCAACTTTTACTTTGTGCCGATGTTTAGGCGGGCCGGATTGAACCACGTCGCGGGCCGGATCTGGTCCGCGGGCCGTAGTTTGGGCATCACTGATCTATACCATTGAGTAATCATGCGAAGTTTCAAATTCAATCCGAGAACGGGTGTGTAGAATTAATATTAATAGAATTAACACTTTTTTACCAGACAGACAGACAGACAGAGTTGATATAAACTTTGTACTAAAAACTTTCTATCACCTTCAATGTTTTCAGGCTTCTCCAAACGGGGGCAGTCCTCCTCCTTAGACGCCCCTTCACAAATGTTGATCTCTCGCCCGCTTCTGTAAGTGTCCGCGTTCATGTAGAGATTCTCCGGCAGAGAGACGAACACCTTCTTGGTGTCAGAGTACCTGGTGGCCCAGTACAGCCCACTCTCCTTGGGATCGGGCTCGTAGGGGTGATCGAAATACAAGTTGGTAGCTGGGGTCAATATGACCTATGCAAGAACCACCAAGTTAGAAGACTATAAACCACCAGTGTATAAATTTATACACAATGTACTATTTGTACAAGTCAATATATATATATATATATATATATATATATATATATATATATATATAGAGAGAGAGAGAGAGAGAGAGAGAGAGAGATCTGTATGGCGATCTAATAGAAGGCAGAAGGGCCGCTGGTCGCCCACTCTTACGTTACACAGGTGTATGTAAACAGGACATGAAGCTCTTTAACATCGACACCAGCAACTGGGAAGAGGTGGCACTGGATAGATCCACTTGGAGAGAGAGCATAAAGGAGGGGTCTTGGATTGCAGATGCCATACTTAACAGAAGCAGAAAGAAGGGTGAAAATGCAACGGCGCCTGGTGACTACATTTGCCCAACATGCGATCGCAGCTGTGTATCAAGGATCGGACTCTTTAGTCACACAAGAGCTTGCTAGGGGAAATGATCGTCTCTCGAGACATGTAATGTTGTGCGGTGTGGATAGATAGATAAATGTATATAGATAAATGAATAAAAAAATAGAAATGTTTTTTAGGTTTAATAAATTTAAATAAATGTTGTTGATAAAACCGTGAATTTCTCAGAACGATATGTGTGTGTGCCTGTTCGTTGTGCATGCGTGTCTGTGTATAAGTATCTGTGGGTGTGTGTGTATGTCTATTTCTCAGTTGTCTGCATGTATGTTTATGTGAATGTATGTATAGGTATGTATGAGTATCTGTGTATGAGTCTGTTTGTAAGATTCAGTGAGTGTGAATATTTGTAAGTATATCTAAGTGTCTATCTGTACATGTGTGCCTGTGTGAGAAAATCTGTAAGTGTGAGAATATGTGTGTAAATATATTTGAACATTTGTCTGTGTATATGCGTCTGTCTAAGAATTTGTGAGTGTGTATGTCTAAGTATCTAAGTGTGTGTGTATCTATGTAAGTATATGTGTTATTTGTGTATGTATATTTGTGAGTATGTTTCTGTGTGTAGGCATATGTGAATATATACCTGGTTACAGGCAAAGATACTAGCACATAAACTTGGTTAAAAAAAAGGATAATGGCATATATATATATATATATATATATCTGGTTACAAGCAAAAATATAAACACTAATACAAACCTTATATCCACTATTTGCAAACTCGTAGGCATGTTTGTGAGTCCCCCATTCCCAAACGTTGTTCCAGGCGTAGACGTAGATATTTCTGGAGTACACAAAACACGTACAAACTACATAGAATGTAATAAGCAAAGGAAAAAAAAAAGCTAATCTAAGGGAAGAACAAAATCACTGTTATATCTAGCAATGCTGGAATGTTAAACGCCCCTGTTGTATTTAAATGAACTAAATTAATTAATTTCCAATAAAAGCTTTATACAAACAAAGAAACAAAGGGAGGTACTTTTCGGACCTTTTTTTTGACAAACAATAAAGGTCTAAAGGCACTACGAACACGAGTATTCATACATATTACATACATAAAAGGAAACATTGTTGTCCAAATTTGTAATGATAGAAAATGGTGGATTAAAAATGACGAAATAAGGGACCGCATTGACCAGGCAAGAATCAGTGCTAAGCGCAGTTTGCGAACTAGCCACTGGACCATCTTTCTGATCTGTATCATTCGCAAGCATGCCATTGCCACCCGGTAGTCAACTAGTCACATGCCCTGCTCGGTCACACACCTGTCTTCGCCGACAAATTTGAACAGTGCCGACACAGACAATCGTTACGTATATATTAGACAAACAATCGCGCCGTTTGTAACTGTATACAGAACACCAAAACAAGCATATATTCAGTTTGGTGCTACAAGTCAACGACCATCAACAGCATCAACCATGCAAGAACATCGTCGACTAATTAAGAACAACAAGGCTCAAGGACATTGCATCGGACATTAAAAAGAGCTTCTGGACTTTAAGGCATCAGAAGTAAAAAAGGAAAATGATTGATAACATCTGGCTAAATATTGTTCCGTCATCCTTAGTGCACGCCCGATGTTAGCCACAAAGAGCAGATGCTCCTCGTTTTGTGTTTTGTGGACATATTCGGTAAGTGTTTATTTTATTGCAAGTTTTCTGGTTCTCCGTAAATAACAGCTACTATCAAATCCCAGCGTGCTTAGCAGAAATTATTATTATCTAATTTGTTGAATTTTTTTGCAAAACATTTATAAATCATTGGCTACGTTTATTAATATTATAGGAAAAATCTTTCATGCAGAACAATTAAAATACAGTATGTAATGTAGTCAAACGGTCAATAGTACATCGCCTACGTAAGGTACTATATTTCTAAATAAAAATAAGGCATACAGTGTTAGAGGTGGACGAGCCTGAATCTTGATATCGTACGGTATAATTAGTCCGCCTTTACGGCTTGGTGGCCCACATAGGACACACGCCCAAGGTCCAACGCACAGCTGAGGCCTCCTCTGAGTACCCTATTTGGACTTCAAAACTTCTTAAGTTACATTAGACATTGGACCTTTAACAATGTATTGCAATATCGTATGTTAGTATTGTATTTCACTTATAAGAAATCAAAAACAGGAATTATAGAGATATTGGGATTTTGAATAATATAAAGAAAACAAAAAAGGTGAATTATAAATGTAATAAATACATGTAGGACTAGGAGAAAAATGGTTTGGTGGTTGTTTCATAATCAGGTTAAAGGGAAGTAACAAAGGATAAATGAAAACCAACTACTTACTTGTTAGGGAAGTTATCTCTCTTCATTGGCTTTCCTTCAGACGTAATCCCGTCTTCCCAGGCTGCGAGGTCAAGGTTGTAGAGCGAGGTCATGTTGGCTATCTGTGTGACCATGTAGGTCTTGAGGTCAGTTGTCACTCCGCTTAGCTTCAGCCTCTCGCAGACTGGGGACTTCTGCCAAGTTCCGGCTGGTACCTCATCACCCCCAAAGTGAAACATCTAATTGAACGGGGGAGGGGAAGCAGTGAAAACAACGAAGGATAAAAGGGAAGTAATTGACAAGTAACCAACAACTAGCTTCTTTTAAGCTAGGCCCATTTTATATTTGTTATATGTTAAGTCTTACTCAGCATTGCTAGTGTTAGGTACTCAATTCTTAAATTGTACTTATTTAGCGACGCACCATAAAAGACGCATAGTGAACGGGACTAGTGACGTTTGGGATATGTTGGGTTAGGGTTAGAGACTAAGAAATCAGTTAGCGCTAGGATCTCTTAGGGTGTAGACGTGTTTTATTCTTACTAGGAATACTGAGACATTTGACTGTGGCCTATTTCGCGATTAAAGTTCTATTTCAATTGTTCATCAGAATTCATCCATTCTGTTCACTAGTTAAATCGATGTGTCTTGTTTTCGTGCCAGTGTTGGATACTTAACTGCATTGAATACACCCGAACACTAAAACTCAAACGCCTACTGAGTAATTGAAGTTGACTCAAGTACAGTCTGAAGACAAGTCATCGCATCACACTAGTTAATGCTAGGGCAATAGCAATAAATATTTCAGATTTTCACAAAGCTTATTATAACTGTGTCTGTCTGGTAAAATATTTGAACATGTTATTTCTGCCATTCTCATTCTCGAAACAAGTAAAGACATTTGTAATTGATTTACACCTAATAAAACATGATTAAAATTATAATATTATTTAATTAGTGAACTAATTATTGGTTATTGCTTATTCTGTTTAATATCGAAAATAGGAAATAACTTTCATATTATTGAAAACATATACTTGTAAGTGCAGAGTTCTTCCCTTGAGATATGCTTTTATTTTAAGACTTTCAAAAATATTTATTTTGCTTGTAAAGTACAGTAAGTTACTTCAATTGTAGTGCTTCAATTTCCCCCCCCCCCCCGGTATTCCGGGAGGGGGGGAAATTGGTATTAAATGTCTTTGTTGTCAATGTTATCACTGTCAGGTGTACTGGTCCAGGGTATGAAGTCTCTGCCCGGGTTTTCACCTGACTAATACTAACTTTCTGCCGGGGTTACTATATAGCACACCTCAATATTGGTGTCGCGGTCACCCAGATCTAACAACGCCAACACCACACCATGGGTGATAGTCAAATAGTCAACACACTCAAGGACCAACTCAATACTTCAAACTTGACTCCCCAAGAGCCCAAGCCTAAGTCCCCAAAACTGGGGAACACAACCTCAAACAGAAGCTCTCAAAAGAACCCTAGCTTCATTCCACAACAGAAGCAACACAAGGAAAGGAAGTAAGAAAATGACATCAAGAAAAATATGCATTCTTAGAAACAAAGATACTTGTAAAAACTTATGGCACAATGACGGGAATACTAATAACGCTGTGCATAACAAGCTGTACATGACAATCACTAGTAGGCATATTATCATTGTTGTAAAATTGAACCTGTTTTTTTAGAAGCTGGCAGTAATCTCTGATTAGGTAACGAGAACCTTATTAGAGTTTTAGAGATGTTGTGGGTCTCCAATAGGATTGCAAGGTCTTTACTCACTTACTCCCCCCCCCCCCCACACACGATGGCGCGGTGGCTGAGTTGGTAAGCGCTTGGCTTCCGAACCTAAGATCTTGGTTTGGAATTTCGGTGAAGACTGATTTTGAATTCCGGGATCCTTAGGAAGCCAATGAGTCCACCCAACTCCAATTTGTACCTGATTTTAGATAGGGACATTTAAAGGTAGCTGGTCGAGAGCCGGCCACATAACACCCCGCTCGTTGGCCAATGAAACAGATATGTTAACTTAGCTAAGGATTTGAGGGACCGCGGGGGGGGGGAGTGGGCTTGTTCTCTTTAGAGGCCCCTGCATTTTCACATGACATGATTGTAGTTATAGTTAATGAAAAAATAAATTCGGACTATCATTTAGGTGCCCGCCTTAAGTTGGGACTTGGGGTGATTTTCAAATTTGGACCACCCCTTCTACACCCTAGCTACGCCACTGCTGCGGACAACAGCTTTGATTACATCACATGTGGCTAAATATGCAGGTAACAACTGGGTCAGTGTGGTCACCTGAAATATTTCATTCATCCTTTATCTCCACAATCGAAGACAGTACCTTTTAAAATTACACCCCATAGCAATTGTACGATCCTGGTCTTAGGACTGAATAGAAATTAGAAGCTTTAGAACATTACGACTAAAAGTACAGTACATAGTACATACTTACTCTAAGAGGACTTATATCTCTGTGCATGGCATACAAGGCATTGATGACACGGCTGATAAATGTGTATGTTGACCTAAGACATGGGTTCATAGCGTCATCAGCGAACGACTGGACAGACAGATAGTCAGACTGGTCCTGGAGATCGTTAAGTAGATACCTAAATATGGACAGAGTAATACGGTAAGAGCTATCGGTGACCAGAAACCTGGAAATGTACACTATGGAAACACTAGTTAGGGCAATTAATTATATATATATATAAACCAGAAATCGGACATTTAATAAATTTTGAGGGAATTTTACAAGCTGGTTGGCCTGCAGAATATTCATTTAAACGACAGCTACTTTTGTTCCTTGTTTGGGACTACAAGGCTTGACAGGGCACCACGATGTGCTACGCTATAGCCAACCATAACAAAACAAACTGATGGAGGGGAGTTAAAGGGCTGGTATTGCGCTAGGTTTCCGAATAGGTGATCTCGATGATGGCCATGGAAACAGGGTAAAGAGATGCTATATACTATATATACAGTGAGAGGAATATCTACCGGGCGAGGTTGATGGATATCTTACACTTGCAACACTAAAGTAAAGAATCTATGTTAACCCTTTAATTACGGTCTATGTATGTAATTCCCCTTGGACTATTAATATTAGAAAGAAATTGTACAAACAGAAATTGTATGAAAAGTGGTAGAGTTTAAGAAGAATAAACTAAGTCACTAATGTCATTTAACAAACAAATTAGATATCATAGAACTCAACAATACCTAGCCTACGGACAGAGGGCTATATCCAGCCTAAAATGCGGTGACATCCCCACCCGCCAGAAACTTTCAACTTCCTGTGCAAGAAATCGGTATATTAAGATATCGGTATAATAAATTACAATGAGAGAAAAAGTTGTGCATAGGCCTTTAACACACTGGATATTTATAGAACCCACTTGACGAAAATGGTTGAACCTTATTGATTTAAAACTAGATCAAAGTTAAGGCTACCATAGGGGCTAGGAAAGTTCCTTGGTCCAAAATTGCCACGTCAATGAACTAATAGCAGTAGAAACAGAACTGGACATATATAAGATAGCTATTTACTTGTGATACGCGCCACACTTAAAACATTTTAAAAGGGGAGTTAATAACTATTATTTCGAAGATAGGCATTTTTTTGTCTGAAAAAATAATATATTGTACATTCATTGTAGTTAGAGATTCATTTTCCTCTACATATATCTGGTAAAATCAATGTTATTATAAATGTTAAAAAATAATAATTTTCTAACTAAACTTTTATTTTCTTAGATAGACCGAAAACTTTTCTTGCAGGAGATACTTTAATACGTTTGCTTAATTGTATCAACTTTACTTTCTATCACATAAAAAGAACATGCATATCAAATGCATTCTATAACAAAAAATCACTTTCTGATGACGAAAAAGTTATTCAAGCTTAAATCACAACAGGGTAAAAAAAAATACTAATAAACAAAATGAAGAATTCCGTATCAAAAATTAAAAAATAATTACGGAGAGAAAGAGTTAAACCTTAGACACTGAAACCATGTAGCTGAAAGTCAGCTTGCACTAAATATCCCTAAAGAGTTTTATTTAAGCTTCCATGTATAAAAGATGATAAGATCTTTTAGATCTCTTGGAGCCAAGATTCTGGCTTCCGTGTAACGTTCATTTGTCTTTATTTTCCTTCAGGTCAGTTTGGCCCCCTAAACTCACCTGGTAGCCTCAGTGACATTTAACATCTCCATTTTCTTAAACCTTGCCAGCATGGATTTGATGGCAGCGTGGCTGTGCCCGGGCAAATCTATCTCTGGTATCACCTCGATGTGTCGTGCAGCGGCGTATCTCAATATATCTCTGTGGGGGTAATAAAATAGGCTGAGAGCATGAAAGGGGAAACAAAGAGCCCTCCTTAGGACCCTACATTTGTATAAACTTTAGAGCGAGAAATCTTAAGTCCCTAATGCGGGATGAGTTGGACGTAAACTGAAGAACAACAGGAAATATTACAAGACAGGTTGTAGAAAGGAACACACATGGGCAGTTAAAGACTTTGAGACCAAAGCAAGGAGGAGATCAATAGAACAAGACGGTAAGGCGTCAGGATGGACACAAGGGCAGACTTAGGCCACAACTACCTATGCGGTTGCAGTGGGCCCTGCACTGTCATGGGCCCCGCACTGTCATAGGCCTCGCGCTAATTCTATGTAAAAATTATTTAATTAAACCATTATAACTCATATATAACAAAGTTTCCGCAGCCTCTTCATTTTCCAGGGCCTTCTGGAGATCTCATGTAATTGCAAAATATATCCAAAAAAGTCTTGGAAATAATTCCTGAAATTATTAAAATCTCCTGAAAAATAGACAAAATTGTCATTTTGGGGTGCCAATCCAAAGCGCGATTAAGAAAACTGCATTGTCAGCTTTCATTAAAAATGTATTGCAAAGACGAACGTATTTTCTAGTACAAAATCTAAATTTTAACATTATGCTTATCCCTACCAAGACTGGGCCCCATGCAATCCGTTTCGCATAGGGCCATGCAATTTTTAGGGTCGGCCCTGGATGGACATTGACCAACTGTTGGGAATAGCTAAGAAATACTGTTGCGGCCGTCCAGGAAGTTTAAAGGATAAAGTCAAGAGAGTAACATTTTGTGACGGGTTCGCCTTTGTATGGGGTACAGTCTTACTTGAGATCCATGTTACCTGTAGTCTTCTACTGTATAAAAGCCAGTACCGGGGGGTCCTGAGAACGGCCCCGAGCCCAAGAATGGCAGGAGACATTTAGTTTCTGTCAGATCATGACATCGTGATGCTCCAATCTGTTAGACAGAATTATAAAGAAACAAAAAAAGAATCAGATGTTGTGCCTTAATAACCCAACAATACGTTACTGGATAATGAAAGTGCATTGGAAGCAATTAGCTGATGACTTATATGTAAGGCTCAACACAAATAGAACATTGCTTCTGCCCACCTCACCTCTGTCAATTCTTCAAGTCCAGGTATGGCCAACCTCCATCCCTCATCGTCAGTTAAGTGGAAGTGGAGCTTATTGAGTTTATACATCGCCATCACATCAAGATATCTGCAACAATAGACTTCGTAAAGTCACAAACAGGAAATTAACTTTTTTTTATATATACAAATATAAAAATAATTGAGCTAATTAACTATTTATTTTTTCAGAAAGTTAAAATTTACTTATTCCAGCATTGAATTCATGAGTCTTTGCTTCTTTTATTAAAAGTCAACTCTAGAAAGTTTCGGAAAGAGAAGAGTTCTCCTTTCAGACCTGTTATCTGTTTCTATGGCCAACGGTTAATGAGCAGTGTGTGTTGTGGCCAGCACAATGCTTGGCTAAAAGAATCAACCTCAATAAATAAGGCAGAAAGGTGTGTATATAAAGTCTAAATCTAGACAATTTTCCCAATCTCATCACTTTCTTTCATCCATCACTCTTCGAGGACATACTTAAGCGGCCGGGTCATTCAAATCTCAACAGGAGTTTTTCACTGGAGTTGGCATCTCCCAACACACTCACACTAAAGGACTGGAACAGTCTGCAGCACCATGGCAGAGGAATAAGTATCTGAGAGGGTTACAACTAAACTCAGATTATTAGAGATAGATTTATAAACAATAGGGCACTCATACTTGTATCATCACCATTCAACACGATGATTTGAAGCATTAATTGATAAACATATTATTTAAGGTTTCATTAGTAATCTCTCCACCATTATTATCCCTGTTCTTTTTATGTTTTATTACATTCAACCTTATTGTACGCTGCTTGTTATGTTTCCCAACCTGTAATGCGCACTGGTCTATGGAGTTGTAAGAAACGTCTAGACTCCCTAGACCTTAAGTCACCAAACTAAATTATTTTAATAATTAATTGATTTTAACTTCACAAAACCCAGAGACAACAACCAACAGCCTTTACTTTAACAAATAAAGCCAAGTGCCAATTAGAGTTGGTTGGACTCTGGTGAAGCCAAAAAATCCCAGTCTTCACCAAGATTTGGAAGCCAAGTGCTTAACAACTCAGTCATCGGGATCTACAATATTGCACTTGTGTTCATGGTTTTACAAATGAGCACAATTGCAAGGAGTATGTTAAAAGCTAGTCCCTTTTTGTTTTTTATTGATTACGTTAATATTATGACCAAATGTTCCCCATGATTACTTTATCATTACGGAAGTTTCAACCTGAAGTCACTTAAGATAGATTATCATTTTACAAACAGTCATCCAGCTGCAATAGTGACAAAATAAAACAACAACAACAACACTATATTTGACTTTATTAGCGTTTTAAATAGAAAGAGAAAGAAAGGGAGAAAGGTCTTATAGACTTAACTCATATTTATCAACATTTATTCAATAATTTTTTAAAAAAAATCTATTAGTACATAGTACATCCACACGTTAGAGCCAAAGTGCAAACAGAATAGTAAAAAGTATAGACCTAGTTCCCCTTTCAGACCTTGTGGTCTATAGGGCAGATGATGTAAAGGTCATCTGAATCAGAAATCAGAATCAGGAAAAGAAGAATAGGGCAGTTGAAAACAAATGTTGAGGCCCTTTTTAGAAAATCACGCCCACAGTTTGTGAAACATTAGTCTTTAAAAAAAATCATATTTTATTCAACACCCATGCAGATATAGTAATTTATTCTATTCCTATTTCCATTTCTTTATTCTAGGAAATTTTGGTTTGTTCCGCTTCCTGGTACAGTCACTCAGAATGTCAAAAAGTCTAACTCCCTCTACCTACCCACCTCTTTGTGCCTTCAAGTATGCTAGACCTATCTTATCAAAACAAGTTAATTTTTATTATACTCTCATGCAACCTCTGGGGCCCTAGACCTAGACACTGGTTGTTAAAATGACAAGCACTATACGAATAGCCTACAAATATAATCCCAAATTTGTGTCTATGCGACAGTATAAATTAATGGTGTCAGAATATTCCTGAGGCAAACCAAAGAGAAATATTTACTGCCCAGAACAAAAGAATATGGAGAATGAAAATAGAACCGAATCTGCCTCTGTTGTTATTTCTGTCTTACTAATATTCTCAGAGTGTATCATGTTTTTGGCTAACTAGTGCTTCTTCCTCGTTCTCAGTTTTATATTGGAGCGTCCAGATGACTAGACCGATATATGAGATGAACTGCGATATATGAGATGAACTGCGATATATGAGATGAACTGCGCGGTGGTTTCAAATCAAGCAGCTCTCCATATACTTTTCTTTCTATTGGGATGTTTTGGGGCCAGTGTCTTGTTCGTGCCTCACGGTAAAGAGGGCAGTTTTGAAAGACATGGTCAGCATTCTCTGGTGACACTCCACATAGGCACATTTCACTGGTTCCAATTTGAGCTTCAGAAAGATGTTTCCGGTCCTGAGTTGAAAGATTAGACTTGATCCCTGTCGGGCTAGCGTATTATATGCGTCACATTTCTTGTGATTAAGATGAGAGCTTGTCCATTTCTCATTTATTTCTTAATTTCTTCCGGAAAGAGCGCAATATTTATCTATATATAGTTCGTCCATCGTGGTTAGATGATGACCAATTTTGTCATCCAGGGGGGTGAGGGATTTGCACTGAGGTTTTTTGCCTCCTCATGTGGCTGGTGAGACCTATGTGAGCCCGGAATGTTTTGCTACTCACTGGGCAGATCATTCCAGCTGGAGCTAGTATCATTGGCCTTGCTTTTCTTCTCTGGCGTTGTTCTTCTGCCAGCGTTGTTCTCTTTTCCTCAGCAACGTGTGCTCCAGTTTTCACAGCGCGACGCCATGATGTTCTGTCATGTGCCTCTGTCTCCCAGGTGGCTGGGTCTATGCTGATCGCTTTCAGAGAAGCTTTGAGGGTGTCGCTGAAGAGCAATGTTAGCCAAACTAGTGAAGAACGAACCAAAAAGTAATAATGTTTGCCCAGATTTACTTCAACTGGAATTGTTTGGTTATCGTCAGTGGCGTAACTAGGGATGGGGAGAAGGGGTGAGAGTTTGAAAATCCCCCCTGACCCACACTTTTTGCATTAAAAGTTAAGTATTACGCAAAATATAGGGCACCCAAAGGGGTTGGTCCCCCGGGCCCCGAAACGATGGAAAATTTGTAGCTAAGCCCCTGGTTATCGTTCTATGTTTTGTCATGGGTCTAACGTAATGATGATCAGCCTACGACCCGCGGGCAATATCTTGCAAGTGACGCTATACAACCCTTTGAACTTAGCCCACAGTGCATACTGAATCCTACTCTGTTCCACTGGACTCGACTGAATATTTAGTTCTGAGTAAGTCACCCACATACAGCAAACTGATGTGAAAAAAAAAATCTGGAGCTAAAGAAAGTGATAGAACAATAAAATCACCTGAAAATTTTTTCTTTGCTGTGAAAATTTCTGGCGACATCTATCAGAACTCCTCTATATTTATATCTGGGTCCATCTGATATCACAGTTTCTGGTATCTAGATATAAAAGTGTACAAATTTATTTCCCCAAAACAAAATTGTCCTTGGAAATAAAGCCTTAAAAAGAATATGTTAAACAGACTAATTTCTATATTCTATTCATTAAGACACATATGTCCGATATCAAATTGACTTACACTGCCATCTTTGTCTGTCAGGCTAAGTAGGGTCTGTATGGCGTAGAAGGCTCCAGCAGGGTGCGACGCCTTTATTGTGATGACATTGTTCGTGGGACTCACTCTTAGTTCGTAATCTGGGGGCAACAAAATGTAGAGGGTTATACCAAAAGAAAAAGAAACATTTTTCATTAAATGTAAACAGAACTGGAGTGTGATATCTTAGACAGAGTTTTTGCAATAAAAAATACCTCCACTAGGCGTAGGATACCTCAAAGTGAGAAAATTTATACTAATGATACTCAGACCTACATTAATATAAGACCTGCATTTATATGAGACCTACATTTAAATAAGACCTACATTTATATAAGACCTACATTTATATAAGACCTGCATTTATATAAGACCTACATTTATATAAGACCTACATTTATATAAGACCTATATAACTTATATGTAGACTCCGAATACATTCAAAATATAATATAGGACCTATAGGCCTATATACTTATGGTTTACATATAGTTGTGATCTTCACAAACCGGATAGCCGGATATATATAAGGCCTACATATACAGAGTCCCCATAATCATAGGGCATATAGCCCTATAAATACATAAGATCTACACATACATAGGGCCAACATAAACCTAAGGTCTGCGTATACATAGGATTCACTTATATAAAGCAGTTTTACATCTTTTCATTTATGCATCTGTTTATTTATTGATTCCTATTCCTTGTTACACGCTACGCAATAAAATGACAGTTATTGCCCCTATTGTTATTTCACGAGAGCTAGGTTAATAGAAAGAAGGGAAGTTTTAATCTTCATTTTTTTCTCCCCTCTGTTTGACCTGGCTCAAAGATTTATAGCATTTGGGCCTTTTTTTCTTCCCCTTACTCTATTTTAAACTTTTGCCTCTTTTCTTGAAAGCTGTCATCAGACTATTATTACTTCTAAATCTTCGGTGTTTGATAACTAGACTTTTCCCACTCCCGTAACTGATAAAAGAAGACATCCCATTGGTTGTGCAGTATTAGATGTTACACATGATGTGTTAAAGTATAGATAAGGACCTTGCTTAGTTGATATTTTCATAATACAGGAATAGCGACTCGTGACAGACATACAGACAATCTGTTTAAAACGGGAACTGGGAAGGTGCTGAGAAGAAATTATCTGTCTAATCAATTTGCGTAACCTTGTTTTACAACAATAATTTATTCCTCAAATAAAATCATCAATTACATAATAATAGATGCTCACGACACAACAATGTAAGAAAAAAAATATGGGAACATAGGCTTGAAGATTAAGCGTCTATGGAAGTTATCTAAAACAACAATATACCCCATTGTTATATCAACGAGGGGATAATAACAACCGACCTCAAAGATACCTTAAAGGCCATTAGCACTCCTAGGAACATTCTAGTTGCCTTTCAGAGGGCGGTACTACTACTACTACTACTAATAATAATTTTATTTATAACGCGCTGTTAACAAACAAAATGTAGGCTCAAGATGCTGTAAAAACTTTACAAACACAAACATGTGAGATGACAAACTAATCTTAAAAAGTTCTAAACAAATAGGTTCTTCTTAAAAGTGGTGAAGCTTGTTGTCTGTCTGCAGACCTGCCACATCACCAGAAAATTCCTCGCCAGAGAATGAATATTCGTTCTTTTCTAACATAATAAATGCCTTTATTATCAGTAATGAAATTTGTCTAACAATTTGAGCATTACTTTCCCAAACTTAAGTCAGGTAACCATTAGAATTGGGTGGACTTAGGGGTTAACCTAAAAATCCTGAAATTTAAAATCACAGTCTTCAACAAGATTTGAACACAGGACTCCAGGTTTGGAAGCCAAATGCTTAGCCACTTAGCCACAGTATGATTAGGTGTTTTGGCTTTGTCTTAAGTTAAGTAAGAGCACAGTATTTCACATGGACATGCATAAAAAAATTATAATACTAATCTTCTTAAATAATAATAATTCTAATGTTAATGTCTTCGAATCCGAAGATTTAGGACGAGTACAGTGTTTCACATAGCTACGCAAACCCAGTTGCGAGCTGCATATTTTTCCGCATCTAGTGCAGACAAAGCAGTTGTCCGCGGGCTGCCTATCTCAATTTTCTTTCCACCTCTGCGCCCGTCTTAAATAAGGGTTTTCTTTTGAGTCTCAATTGTGGTTTCGGTCTGCGCAATTCACATTCCACTAAAAAAATACTTAGTGCAGGTTGGATGCCTTGCAATGTGTCAGAAATATAAGCCGGTCGTTTAATTTCATAGAATGTATAAAATAAATAATATATGTTCAGAGCCCCAAACAAATTGCATACATTTCTGCTTCTAAAATAGTTCGTATCTATAAAGTAGATTGTCTTAGGAGAAATGAGATGTTTACAATTATAAGGAAATCACCCTTTGGGTCAGGATTTTGTGATTTTATCATCACAAAAGAGATACAAGACACCAGTTAGCAAAGACAGACACAAAAATTCTATTGTATCTGTGACAATTAAATAATAAAATAGAAACTATCTGATATATAAACTTTTTACATGTACATTATGTTTGAGTCTGGTTTATGATTGAGTCTGGAATGTATATTTTTGTTTTCTACAGTTACCATGCTTGTTTGGTATAATGTGCAAATTGTAAAACACATTTCCTTATGGATATTAAAGATTAATAATATAATATTGTTATATATATAAATATAGTTCGTCCATCGTGGTTCGATGATGACCACTTTGTCATCCAGTGGGCTGAGGGCTTTGCACCGGGGTCCCGTGCCTCCCCATGCGGCCGGCGAGACCCATGCGAGCCTGGAATGTTCGGCCGCACTCTGGGCAGGCAACTCCAGCTGGAGCAAGTGTCGCCCGCCCCGCTGGGCACACTGGAAGCCGTAGCTGCAACCCTGCACACAGGCGGCTCAGGCCATATGGTCGTTCACCACTGACACAGAGCAGCAGTGGAGTCCGGCAGCCCCCTGAGAATATTGTTATAACCCTATTGGCGGCGCCATAGGGTTAACTGTATGTGATATGCTGACAATTGTGACTCAGGTCAGCAATACAGTTTAGCGTGCTATATCGAAGGGCAAGGGACAGAACTGGCATGAACTTTGCACGCAAATATGACCACTGTTATGGCCATCTGATCATAAGCCTGCGTGGACCAGAGACACAATGTGAAAGAAAGAAGAGTTCAAGACAGGACACGGAGGAGACCGGAACTGTGAGTCGACCATGAAGTCAGTCCTGGAGGAGTCCTCAAGTTTTATGTACGAGTCCAGAAAGAGATAGAGACAGTAGAGTTCTGAGCGGGGATGTACAGTGTACCATTTTTATTAGTTGATTGTGTTGCCAATGGACCTCATTCACCAATTGTAAATAAACACATTTAGCCACGTCATAATATTGATAAAATAGTGAAAAAAATACGTATCACGCAACAGCCTTACGTATTGCGTAATGTGTATAGGACATATAGAGAAAAAGTTGTTTGTTTACGTTTGGTGAATGAGGTCTATTGTGTCTTATCGGCTGTTTTATTTGACAATTATTAAAGTACCAGATAATTTGGAGCTCTTGTTGTCAGGTGCTTGATGTGTTGATGTGTTTTCTGCTTAGCAGTGTTTACAGAAAGCATGATTAGGAAGGAGAGATAGAAACGTAACGATATGTAACAATATTATCGTCATTATATTTTTTTTCATTATCAGTGTACTCACTTTCCTCAATCGGCAAGTTTCGCCCTGAGAGGGACAACTCAACTTTCTCCTCCACGAATTGAATGTAATGGCTGTCTTGGCCTTTCAGGACCATGCTCATGCCCCATATATCTGTAACGGACAGGTCAACATTATGGCTATTTTAAATCGGGAGGTGGGAACTTCTTACAGTGGATATTGATTATTGTTTATAATTAACCACAGTGTTGTACAAGTCACTATTAAATATTTTTTTTTGGTAGTTTCAAAGCTGTGATAAAGTTGGAGCTGTAGAAGAAATTTTGTAATGGGGTTTAACTCTTTCTCTCCTAAGTGTCGATACCAACATTCATTTGAACCCATTAAATTAAGTTTAATTTTGTTTTTATAAACTTTGATTTGTGTTATATGAACAGAGCATGAATTCTTCATTAATTAAAAACCTAATATGACATTTCTTGATTACGTATTAAAAAGTTATTGAAGTTTATTCATAACAGGGCAGTGAAACCCAAATGAGCAAAATAAATAATTCCTTTTGAAAGCGGAAAATAATTATAGGGAGAAAGAGTTAAAGCATTATTTATGATCAGTGCGCTTCTGACACCAATTGTGGCCAGTACGTAATTTTTGTAGTGTCTAAAGATACCATTAAAGAATTTGATATAAGAAAAAGCGTGACTCGAAGGAACTTTTAAGAAGTTTTAGTCAAAATACTCTGAATGTAAGTAATTACAAGGATAGCATCTCTCGTTATCCTCCTATAATTGCAGATTAACTTGTAGAGATTAATTCCTAGTTTTTAAATATATATATATATAAATCGGAAAACAAAATGAAAAAATAAAAGAGAACGACACAGAATCTTGTAAGGACGGATCTCACTTTGAGATGTAGAGAAGTTTATTACAAATCAGGGTTGAATGAATAGGAATGTTTTAAGACTTTGTTTTGACTCTACTGCGGATTTTCTATGTATCTTGCCTATTAGAATTTGCTAAACTTAGGAAATGAGAAATTACGACTAAGTTTCGCCACATCTAGAAGTATTGCCCAACAGGAGACTTACCGCTCAGAAATTTGCCCTCATTGGCCAAACGTGGGGCAGCTAAAATGACCCAGCTGTTGGTCAGCACATTCACCGCCGACTGTTTGTTGTATGTCTGGATGCTGAGTGGCCTGGGCAATAAACACGATATTATAAACATAAGCGATTAGTGTTTTATACTTCCTGGTTAAGATATTTTTTTTTATAGCTGTAAAAAAACCCTAACCCTAACCCTAACCCTTGATATCCTGCTAAGGAGAGCTACTGGCGAGCTTTTGTTACGAGACAAGTTACAGCAGCCTTACCACGAAAGTCAAGGAACAAATGATGATGATGATGATGATGATGATGATGATGATGATGATGATGAT